>JBBLMP010000097.1:0-86000 GCA_038429875.1 Poecile montanus
AACTCCAAGATGGTGCTCATTAGCAAGAATAAGGATGACCAGCAAAAATAGTGCTGACCAGCAGAAAATTAAGTTGTGCAACAGCATGATCCAAGAAGGCGGAACCAGGGAGGGGACATGTATGAATATTCATCAACCCCTCACAGCAGGGGGGGATAAAAAGGGTATTCCTGAGATACCAGGTGTGTTCCTGGCAACTCACCAGGGCACCCGGCCGTTTTAACCCTTTGCTTTATTTCTTTTGTCTCCTAATTGTCTTTTTATTTATATTAAATTCTTTTTATAATTTATTAAGTGAATCTCGTTTTTAAGAATTTTGGGGGCTCTTTCCGGGATAAGTACCTCACCTCTAGGACCACCGGAGATCCAGAACGGGGAAACAGGCGCGCCCCTGCTGAGTTCAGCAGACCCCGCTCCGTTTCTCCTAGCGTGGGCCAAGCGGCTGCAGGTCAAAACCCCGAGGACAAGAAGGAGAAGAAATAAAGCAAAGGAAAGGGGAAAAGGCTCCCTAAACCGCGGTATTTTTGCTCCATAATTCTTGTGCACGAAGACCCAAAGAAGAAAACGGATTGTAAGTAATCTTTGGGGGAGCGGGAAGCGGGGGTTTCAAGATACCCCCGGGGATACTGGGACTGGGTCTCAGGGGAGGGGTGAGCCCCTCGGGAAAGGGAGCCGAAGGTTTTCCTGGCACAATCCACTGGGAAAACAGAGTAAAATGTGGATTTTCTAAAATCTTGTCAAGTTGAGGATTAAATCCAAGAAATTTAGACTTAAAACTGCCAAATTGAGGAATAATCCAAGAAACTTGAGATATTTGACATATTACAGTGCCCATGGGTGTATATTAACAAGTAACTGGGGAATAAAGAGCACCTTATTGTCTTGCTGTGACTGGGTGGAGTTGAATGGACAGATGTGAGAATGCGTAAATAGGTGTGATTGTTGAGTTAAAGTCTGTTTTTTTTTTGTTTTTGTTTTTGTTTTTTTTTTGGAATTGTGTTGCTAAAGAGGAAAGGTTTTCTGTGCTGTGCTGGAGTAAGAGTGAACACGAGTCGATGTTTCCACAGGGACTGGATCACAGTGGGGACACAGAGTGATTCTCTTCCCCCCTGCGAGCTCCTGTCTAGGAGCCCCAGGGTGGCAAACCAGAACTGGGGCTTGTAACCCAGGGGCCGCGGGGGTGCTGTATCAAATCTGTTCTCAGCGGGATGGCGGCTCTGGTCTCAGAGCAGAGCCAAAGTTATCTTTAGTGGTGATCTTCGCGCCTTTCCTCCCCCTGGGCAACAAGAGCTGCTTGCGGGGGAGGGGTCGCTTTGGTGAGCTGGTATGTGATTCAGCGTTTGGAGTTGTTGGGTTTTTTTTTTTTTTTGTTTGTTTTGTTTGTTTGGTTTTTTAAAGTTTTTTTTGCCCCACCGTGGCGACGGTGAAAGGTTTTTCTGGGAGACCGTGCTCCCAGAGCTATTCCCCGTCGAGCTATTGAGACGGAGTGGCGGGTCAGCCTCAGGAGTGCAGGGGAACTCCTGGAGCTCCGGCCAGCGGTGAGTCGGGCCGAACCCTGATAAGATCCGGGCACGGAGGGTGCCCTGAGGGGATGAGCTCAGCTCGTCCATTTTGAATAAGGCAAGAACAAAGGCCGTCTAGGTCTTGGTGCCCCTGGATTGTTTAAACTTATTTTGGAGCTCTCAAGCCGCAGAGCTGTGTTCAAGTTGTTCTGGTGGCTGCAGGCAGGCTGGATTGAACCACAGATGCTGGTTCGGGTTCCCTGCTCCAGGCACAGGGGGATCGGAGGAGCTCTCAGTGACTCCTGGAACCTCCTGAAGCTGTGAAACAGGCCGGGAACATGCCCAATGGTGAGAGAGCTGAGTGAGTCCCTCTGGGACCCAGGTTTTCTAGGCCGGGGTCTTATGAGACCTCGGGCACATTAAGTTCTGTGATTCCGAGAGTAAAGACTGGTGTCAAACTGTCTCAGAGAGATTTTTCTTAGCCAGATGTGTGAGTGAGATATGGAGCAGTACTGGCGTATGGTATCAGCTCCAAACCAAGGGAGCTGCAAGTTGCAAGCCTTTGTTTTCCCGGGTTCTGAGAGAATTCCGTGTGTGATTGTGCAGTGGGCTTCTGCAGCAGTAAGCTGTGTCAGTGCTTAAAATTTGAAATTTCAGGAACAACAGAGAAGTTTGGAGGGGTGCTTAGAAGAATTCCAAGAAATGCATCCTGGGAGAAAATAGAAAAAGGAAATAAGCTCTGTTTGTTTTTTTCTTGAGTGACTGCAATATTTATTTTGTAGAGAAACAAACCAATTTCTTAGTATGCCTTCCAATTTCTTTACTTTAGTGAATATCGTAAAATTTTGTGCTTGATTTTAATTTTAAAGGCAAGTTACAGTAATTTGCATAGTACTCACTCCTTGAGGTGGAAACGTACCAGTTTGTCATTGTTAGAGCTGTTAACCCTAATGTTGTTTGTGTCCCGTGCTGATGGGCACAGCCCATGGTTCTTAACAGCAGAACCTGGTGCCAGCCTAAAAGCAAGATCCTGTAGGTTGTTGTAAATCTTTTTACTGCTGCTGAAAATTTTGTCTCTCTTTTCACAATATGAAATGCTGATCATCTCTCTGATGATTGCTAAAGAGTTCTTGTGATGGTGTGTTTAGTTGAAGATCAGGCTCAGAACTGCCATGATTTCTTGTTCTTTTGAATTTGCCAAGAGAGTGCACATGTCTCTAGGAGTTCTTGTGTTGTTTTGTGGCTGTGCTTATTACAGAAGCAGAAGTAGACCCAGTTAAAAGATTAGAATTAAGATTATTGGTGTTTTGAATTGAGAAGAGAGTTGTAAAGACTCTAAACTTAGTCTATTTTAATAAATACATGTGTTAATTTAAAAATGAGTCTTATTTTGTGAAGGAAGAGTTTGAAAGCAATTTTAAGACTGGTTCTTGCTGTAGATGGTTCATAGTATATAAGCTGCAAGTACTGTTGAAACATAAAGGTATTGTCAGAAACTTGTCAATGTATCTAAATGCCTGTAAAAATAAAAGACCTGATCATAGCTTGTCATGAGAAAAGTTACACTAGAGATTATTCACATTAAGCAGCTGTGTGAGAATAGACTCCTTTGTACTTGTAGAAGAAAATTTAGAGAAGAATGATGTCTGTGTCTTCATTTCTAGCTTGACTGAAGATCTGTTCAAGGGAGTGGAAATAGTAACTGCAGGTTAGTTAGTAAAAGTAGCTGGCTAGCTGACTGGTCTCTGTGTCTAGCGCCTTTGATGGCTTTGGGGAGGGTCCCCAAAAGGAGGTGTTGGAATTTGTAGTTGATTCTGAAGCAGAGTAATTTGTGTAGTGTAGATTCTGGAGGGATGTGGAGTAAAGAGTGGCAAGATGATAGTGGCAGAGAGAGAGAGAGCTCTGCGATCCCTTTCATTAGAGTTGTAAAGATTTTCAGAAGGAGAGCGAAAAGTGTCTTGTTGGCTCCAAAGAGTGAGCACTGGCTTGCGAGGAGAGAAACTTTCCAGTGGGATTAGAGGTGAGAATTGTGCTCGAAATAAGAGATGTTAGGAACATCTGGAGCGCTGGGTTTAGGTGTTGTTTTATTGCTTTTATGTAAAGCAGCTGCAGCAGGACCCGGTCCCTGTGAGTGGCGAACAGCAGGGCCCGGAGCGGTGGTTCCGGTCCTCTCCCACCCGATGTGAAAGGTGCAGAGCGCGGTTCGTGAGGGGCACTGCTGGAGCGGGACCCGCCGTGTCTGTGCCGGGGTCTCGAGGGGTGCGGGGTGCCGGCAGCGCTCGCCAGCCCGGCAGCGGTGCTGGGTGAGGATTGCTGCTGAGTGAGCTGGCCCAGCAGAGGAGCCCCACCCCAGAGCACTGTAGACTCCGGGCTCTGCCCCTCGGCTGTGGTGGGAGCTGAGTGTTTGAAAATGCCAGTCCTGTGTGTGAAGGGACGGCGCAGCGGAGAGAGGGGACACGGGCTTTGCCCCAGGGTCAGCACGCAAGTGACAGCCTATGGGCCCCTCCCTGCAGAGCGAGCGGCTGAATAGAACCTGCTCAGCCCAGAGCTGCGGCAGCAGAGGGGGAGAGAGAGATGGCCTGAAAAACTGCTGTAAATGAGAAAGAAGGAACGGAACAAAAGCCGAGAAACAGACCGGTGTGATAGAACCAAAGCAAAAACAGTCTTGCTTGTTAGGTTCTGAAAACCTCATCAAGGTGTTTAATTTCTTGAAATAAGATCTCTTTTTTTCTCTTATTTTTTTCTTTTTTTCCCGTTCCTTTCTTTTACTCTTGTTGTTAAAAGGAAGGGGTTCGATCTAAGAAACTGATAAAAGAAGTTTGTGAAGCTAAACAAGTAAATATTAACTAAAGAATAAAAAGGTAATAAATGTAATTTATTTAAAGTTAAGACTAACCTAGCCTTTTTTGTTTAACTAATTTGAACACACAGAAAGAGACTGGCTCCTAGGTTTAATGTTAAATTTCGTTTAACCCAAGAATTTTAAAGAATACTGATGGAAAATTTTAATGTGATGTTTTCACTCTCCCTGTGTTATTAAGAAATCGTTTTCAGGTACTACTGATAATTAAGGCAGAGAGGCTGCAATCTGGACCAAAGAGTGAAGTTGGATCCACGCCAGCAGAATCAAGGGACCTGTGAAAAGACCTGAGGAGTGGACTATAACTTCTGAACCGGGTGATACCAAATTGACTCTAAAGCAGGGGCTGGGTGGTAATGAATTGGGACAATCCACAGGATCCAAGGAATGAGCAAAGAATCACGACTAATTGGGAAGTGAGACCAAGCCTGTATCAGTGGTTTCAAGTCCTGCCTGGACAAGTTCTGAGACACCTTCGATATCCACCTTGGGGAGGAATACTCCCACTCCAAACAGGAGGATTGGGGCTGTTTCGGTCGGGAAATCCTCATATTTTTGCTTTGGCCTGTGATCTGTATAAAGAAGGGGGAGAATCACAACTTCCATCAGTGTCACATCATATACCTTGTCTAAATCATCCCAATATGAGACATGCTATCTGGATTAAATATAAGTGTTTAAATTGGAGAATAATAGGTATTGTGGTTCACAAAGTTAAGCCTCTCATTGCAGGAAGTGTTAGGTGCCAAATCTATTAAAAATAACTTAAATGATAACTTTTTTTACAGATGGGAAATTACTAGTGCGTGTTGAGTGAGAAATACCTGAGGAACTGTGGGAATACCTGAGGAACGGTGGGAAACTGCTGTTAAAAGGTGTCAAAAGAAATTTGTTTAGAAATTACAAAAGAGGAAGTGACAAGGAAATAGGGGGCAAGACCAGATTGGCCTCTATAACTCGCCACCAAGAAGAATATAAAACACCTGCTGTGAGCTGCAACCTCATAGGCAGAGTGGGTGGGGGTGTAAGCCATACTGGACCCCTATTATTCCTTCTTCTGTCACTTATCCTTTTCCCTTTTGAGACACCAGCAAAGCCATGTTACAAATGCTATTGAAAGCTTTACATGGAAAGACGCCGGGGTTTCTTTCTTATTACCCACACCAGTATCAATAATCACTGCTATAACCCATCCAAATAAAGTACCTGTATGCATAAAGAGGAAAATATTAGACCACAGAAAATCTAGGAACAAGTAGTAACAAATTAGAAAACAACTGCCCAAAAGGAGAAAAAGATGGATTTGCTTCACAGTTGTTGCCAGGAGAAATAACCAAAATTTGGTAAGAGAGCAAATGGTAAGTGAAAAGATAAAGCCAACACAGCAACCTAGACCTGTATTAACCTCATATCAGGACCTGTAAGCAAAGCTCAAACAGCAATTAAATAGAGAAAATTTCTTCATGAAGTGAGAAATACTCCTGGTAAAAAGTATAAAGTTAGTAATAAAACTTGTACATAGTAAATTCCAGAGAAACCAACTCTGTATTAGACCCAAAGGAAAGTAAAAGAAAAATTGTGTACATGGTAATAGAACCAGATTCTCCCAGTGTAATAGTACAGGGAAAAATCCTTACTCTGGAATCCCAGAAATAGCCAAATTTTGGAGAAATATAAATCAACAGAAAAATGACTATTAGAAAGCACCAGATGTCTTATTTTGAGATATGTGAGAAAAGGGCATACCCAAAGCTCCCTTCGCAATGGAAGGGGAATTGTACTCTTAAGAATGATTCAACCAAGATTTTTCCTTTTGTCAGGACGAGACAAATCAATTGGGGTGTTGGTTTTTGAGGTCCTAAAAAGAAATAAAAGAGAATGGCTTTGAGCACCTCAAAAATGGAGAGATGAGAAATGGCCCCTGAACGCATATTGGAAACATTCTTGGGCACAAGATGGAAGTTGGGGATATCAAACCCCAATTTTTGCATTATGAAACTCCAAGCTGTTGTAGAAATCATAACCAATAAAACAGCTGGGGCTGTGGAACTAATAGCCATTCAGAGATGAAAAGCCAGAGCTGCGATATATCAGAGTAAGCTGGCTTTAGACTATTTATTGGCTAAAAGAAGGGGTGTTTGTGGGAAATTTAATACATCAGATTGTTGTTTGCAAATTGATGACAATGGAAATGCCGTTCTAGATATCGCCAAGAACATTAGAAAAATAGCCCACGTACCAGTCCAAAAATGGGAGTCAGTGATGACCACTAATTGGTGGAATAACCTGTTGGGGACAGAATGGTGGAAGAAGCTAGGTTTCTTCCTCCTATGCGCTACAGCTGGTTTAATATTCCTTCCTTGTCTAATCCCGTGTTTCATCTAACTAATCACCAAAGTGGTGCAGGGCATGCAAATAGTAGCAATGCCTACAGACCCAAAATTGGCTACATCTGGAACGGCACAAAAATCATGGTATTAAGAAAACAAAATAATGTGAAAGATCCGTTGGAAGAAGCTAAATTGATTTGTGAAAAAAATGAACGAGTGCTAGAAGCTAGAAAACAAGAATTATTGCTCAAGCCAAATGATTTATAAAAAAAATAAAAGGGGGGGACTGTTGTGGATATATGTTGTAAATATTGGCTTTTCACAATTATTCTGATAAACATATATATTATATGCTTTCACTATATTCTTTTCTCTTTTAGCAAGTTATAGGCTTAGGTAGGAATTCTGAGTGCTAAGGATATGTTTCATCTGAACAAAGCAAGATAAACAGGCAAGACAATGGGAGGATCAAGCTGTGGAAAACCGGCTGCTATCAGCAGCAGGGAATGGAGAGTAAACTGTTATCAAAAGTCGGCGCCAGGACGCTGGCAGGGGGAAAGATATGAAGATCAGCTGCCCTCAGAGGATGATGAGGGGCCCAGACTTTATCAGCAAGTGACCAAACTCCAAGATGGTGCTCATTAGCAAGAATAAGGATGACCAGCAAAAATAGTGCTGACCAGCAGAAAATTAAGTTGTGCAACAGCATGATCCAAGAAGGCGGAACCAGGGAGGGGACATGTATGAATATTCATCAACCCCTCACAGCAGGGGGGGATAAAAAGGGTATTCCTGAGATACCAGGTGTGTTCCTGGCAACTCACCAGGGCACCCGGCCGTTTTAACCCTTTGCTTTATTTCTTTTGTCTCCTAATTGTCTTTTTATTTATATTAAATTCTTTTTATAATTTATTAAGTGAATCTCGTTTTTAAGAATATGAAATTCAGTGTTTCTTTGAATCCTGGAACTAAATATTAAAAGCAAGGGCACACAGTCTGTATCTCAGACTCCAACATCTGCCCCTCTGTTTTTTTAAAAAAAAAACAATAAAAAAAATCAACCTAAATTTTCTCTTGGATTACTTTTCAAGAAGGGTTATTTTTCCTTCACTCATGTTTTAACAAATGAGGCTTTACAATATTAATTTTTCCACTTTTTCACTTGAAACTCAAAGTCCATTGTTCTTGCATGTGGGATCCAAGCTGTTCCTCTGTCAACTGCGGTCTCGATACGGTTCACATCGGCGTGCTCGCTCTTCTGCTCTTTGGGCTGTCTGCTTGTCTCTGCAGCTGATGAGTTTCTCTGTTTTTCTCTAGGAAGTTACTTCTGCTTTGAACCTGTGAATACACAAACATAGACTTTCCTCCAAATTATTAATTGAAATGAATTTTTTAATCTTGTTTCTGAACCTTTGACTAGACGCAAAGAATTCTAGAATTCTCTCTTAACTTTGCTTGGGTACTTGTTAGAACAATACCTGATAATTGATGGAATTTGCTTTGTAAAAGACTTGTTTAAAAAAGGACTGTTCAAGAATTATTTGCAATAGATATAAGATCTTTACGCTTTTTCCAAAAATTTAAGATATATAAGGTTTTTATACTTCCGAGGCATAGCCTTGGTTCCCCCTTTTTTTTTTTTTTTTTTTTTTTTTTTTTTTTATAATTAAATAAGGTATTTTTTTTGGTTTTTTTTTTTGTTATTACAATGAAAAACCATCAAAGTAAAACACTTGCACATGTATACACATAGGAAATAACACTTTTACAGAAATCAAAAACTTATTAAAAAGATGCATAATTAATATTATGCGATATTAAACTTATCTAAATAATCTGTAATATGAATTAGTAAATGTACTAAATATATACTCTCATCCCAGAGTCTGCTACAGCTGATAAATCAATGGAAGATTGGAAAATCATGTCCGGATAACAATTCTCTAAGCCCACTGTAAAATCCAGCTGCTATATTAATTCACTAATTGCCAAGTCAAATTGACCTGAATATTGTTTTGATGCAGAAAACTTCTGGGTTTATTGGTAAATTCTCTATCCAGGTAAAGTTAAGGCTTGGCCAGAGCCTTAGGCCTCATCTGGAAAGATGTCTCTTAAGTTATTCTCAAAGGAAGGGGTTTAAAAATAACAGCTGTAAGATGCTTAAAACACAGCAAACTTTTAAAAGGCATTTGTATAAAACAATGATCAGATGTCTTAGGTAATTGACTAATTAAACCATTCAGTAGTTAATTTAACCTGAAGTTTCTTTCATAACACTTAACTTTCAACCATGACACATCTTCTTAGAATTTTGGAAACTAAAATAATAAAGATACATTGGATTAGGCAAATGCAAATCTTCTTAAACAAGGAAAACTGGAATAACCAACACAAAAAAAACTCTGTATAGAAGCAGCTGCATAACTTATTTACCAAGATGCAGCTGTAGTTAGAAGATAAAAAAATCTCAAATGACACGTGTCTAAAAGGTAATTACACAAAGATATATCAAAATATGTATAAAGCTGGCTGTAAATACAATGACACTTTATAGATAATGCTCATCATAGAAATCTATAAATTTACATTATAGAATGAATATGTCATCAGTGAGTGTCTGAGGAAATCAAGATAATAAATTTAAAATATTCATGTCTTCGTGACTAAAAATGAATTAAAGTGAAAAACTTTTAAATTTTTTGTAAATAACAATCACTAAGTTTTTTATGCAACTTATAGAAAACTAAAACTGTAGAGATTATAACAAACAATAGAACTTCTAATGAAATCACGGGTGTCACAAATTGCATTCACCTCTATTCTTAAGCAGGTGTTCACCAGTGTTCTGTCACCACTGTTTCAGTTGTAATTATCTTCATCTCTATAGGAAAATAACTATGCATTTTAAACAAATGTCTTCAATAAAACATAAAGAAATTTAAATTTTAACTTGTTAAAAAATAATTATGATAAAAGGAAGTAACAAAACGTCAAAAAATACTAAAGTTATAACTTAAGTAAAAAACACTCAAACTTAAACATAGTGAAATTTAATTTTGCTTAATCTTATTAACACAATCTATATTAGATGAAAACACAACTTAATCTTACTCTGTTATTATAAAAAAAGGCAATTAAAAGTTTGGTATACACTTCTTTGAACACAATATAACAGGAATATTGATTCACTATAGAGATTATAGGGATGCAACAAATTTATCACCATTCTATGTTATCTGGTTTTGAGAATAACTTATAATAACTGCACATGTTATTAAAAATACAATTCGTAACAAGAATTTGCTCGGTATATGCTTAAATTTGTTAGGATTTTTAGAATTCAGTTTTACTAGAGAAAAAATACAACACCACAGATTTGGTAATTTGCGATTCAGCTTTTGTAGTACTTTTCAGAAACATTAAGTTGAACTTTTTTAACTAAAATCTAAAATCCAAATTGGTATATATGCTGTTATACAGGTTTGGTTTTGTTTTTTTTTTTAATAACAAAAGGACTCACATTAAAATTTCTTTATTAAAATTGTAAAAAAAATACCAAGCAAATGGGTAATATATGGTTAATATAACTTTGAGATTACTGAAAACTGTATTGAACTAAATCTACAATACACTTATTCAAATGAAAGGTTAAAAATGAAAGAAACCTGTCATTAAATCCTTTTTCTGTAGGATTAATCATATGATTTTTCAACTTAATTTTAAAGAAATGCATCTTGTAGAAACTGACTGTAACTACAGTAATACTGCTTGATCACTCTATATCATACAATACTACATTATCAGTAGATGTATAGAGAAGATAACATTTTCAAAACTTTCATGTATTGAGAATACCGAAACTGAAGAAAAATCTTTTAAATTTCTTGGGATGCATAAATATAACTTTCTATGTTATTCTGTAAAAACAAAACCAACAGATATCATTAGAAATACAACATCTATATGTATTCTATTATGCAACATTTTTAAACTTTTTGATCCATTTTTGAAGGCACTTCAATAAGGGCTTCTTTCTGAAGCTTGTGACCGCTATAATTTGCAGATAAGCCAGTCATGCATCTTACAGTGCTTTTGATTTTTACTTTTCGGCTATTTTTCTGAAACCATTCCAGAGATGCTGGAGTTTGTATTGACATGTCCCGTAACCCTGTGTCTATGTCTCTGGGAGGATTTGTAGAGCGAAAGAACCGTGCATTAGCACGGCTGTGCTCAAAAGACTCTTGGCTTTGTGTGGTATCCAGCGAATCAATCTGCTGTGGTGAAGCTGTTGTTTTTTCCAGCTGTTGTTGCTCTGCCGCAGCTGTATTGCAAAGCGAATTCAATTTTAAAAGTGCCGCTGCAGCGCTCGGTGCACGCCGCGGCTCGGTTTCTCCACCCGCCCGTGCCCCGGCTCCGGGCTGGGCACGGAGGGACGGGACCGCGCCTCCCTGTGACGTCATGGGCGCCCCTGATGACGGCTGGCCTGGGGGCGGTGCCGCAGGCGGGGTCTGGGGCTGCGGCTGTGGTTGCGTCGCTGGTGACGTCACGTTGACTGACAGCTGTGGCTCCAAGCCCACCCCCGTCAGGCGGGGCGCAGGGGCCGCCGTGCCCGTGGAGGTCCCGGACCGCTCTGGGTCGGGCCGAACCCTCCCGTACCCTTCCAGGGGGGACAGGGCTGTCCCCTCCACCCCCCTAGGGCCGGAAAGGGACTCGGCTGCCGGCACGCAGGCGGCCAAGGAAGTTTCCCCTCCCTCTTCTGCCGGCACCAGCATACCGGCTGCTGGAACAGCTCCAAGAGAACTGAGACGCTCTTGCAAAAGCTCTAAGACCCCTTTTTGCAGATTCTGCCCGCATTTTAGAATTGCCTCATCGTCTCTGTATAGTTGTTTCTCTGGGCTTTCAACAGGCTTAGACATTCCTAAGGTAGATTTCAGGAAGTCTGATACAGACTTTACAGCGTGCGGTAACAAGCATTCCGCATTTGACTGAAACAAACCCTTCTGTTTTTCTGGACCCATCGTGTCCCTTGCTTGAGTTTCAGAGTCCCATTTACTGGCGATGACTTCATAAGTCACTGCAGAAGCTGTTAGAAGTTCAGCTGCTACCTCGTCTCTAAGAGTGGTTTTTTCATATACTCTCACGTTTATCTTCTCCCACAGGCTTGGGGTAAAAATTTTGTCTGAATCCACGTTAGGGAATTCTACTCGTACCCAGGATAGAAGGCCTTTAAGCTCATCCGTGGACACAGAGATCGGGTGCTCCTTTACCATAGCTTCCAAAATAGCCAAAACCTCCCCCTCAGGTCTGGACATGTTTCTCATATTTTTGCTCCCTTTTGACGGCTTACCTGACCTCAGGCTCAGCTTTCTCTCAGCTCCTCTATCCGTGATCCGTTCCACAGCTCACAGACGTCTGGCTTGGCTTGTCCGCTCTCACCAGCACCGGGATTACCGAGATCTTCTTTTTCCCCTTTCCAGGGAGTTTTCCAGCTTTCTGCTGTCTTCTCTTTTTCCAGCTTTCCGCTGTCTTCTCTTCTTCTCTCTTTTTTTTTTTTGAACAGGAGCCTTCAGTTCAAAGTGCCCCAAGTTTGGGAGCCATTTGTCTTATTACTAGACTTTTTGATTTGGGTTCTTTTTCCCTTTGAACTGAAGATTGATGAGAGGGAGGTGGTTTTTTTCTCTCGTTCGGTCTCAGTTGTTTATTTTTTCTTATCAGCATTACAAGGTACAAGGAGCTATGTGCACTATGATAAAAAAGGGGTAAAATGGCTAACAAAGATCTTCTTCAAGGTCTTTTATATGTCCATTTACCCAATTAACAGGTGCCAACTAAATTATTTTTCTTAGTGACCCAATAACCCAACACCTGTGTGTTGCACTGTGACATTTTCTACCCAATCACTTACTACTACCCAAACACCCCTAGGAGAAGAACATGAAGAAGAAAGAAGAAGGACAAGAGACAACACCCTAAATCCTCCATCTTGTCTCCTGTTCTCTAAACTACTTTTTCACCCAGTGATTTAAGAAACTTTCTAATCTACACATTTACACATTTCCTATCTAACTTTAACATTTGTTTTCATGTGTCACCATGAAAACATGCACATGAATTTTATATTATATGAAATTCAGTGTTTCTTTGAATCCTGGAACTAAATATTAAAAGCAAGGGCACACAGTCTGTATCTCAGACTCCAACAGCTGAGCACCATTCCGAGGGTGCTTAGCACCGTCCCGAGGGTGCAGGATGAGTGCCGAGGGTGCAGAATGAGTCCCGAGCGTGCTGAGCACCATCCCGAGGGTGCTGGGCACCGTCCCGAGGGTGCTGAGCACCATCCCGAGGGTGCTGGGCACCGTCCCGAGGGTGCTGAGCACCATTCCGAGGGTGCAGGATGAGTGCCGAGGGTGCAGGATGAGTGCCGAGGGTGCAGGATGAGTGCCGAGGGTGCTGAGCTCCCATGGGCCGCAGCCTCAAAGCTTCCGCCAATCCCGGCCCGCCTTGCTCCGCTCTGGCCAATCACAGCCGCCCTTTGAATCCGGGCGCGGTCCCGCCAAGCTCTGCCCGCTCAGTCGCGGCCCAGCGCCTCAGGCAGCCCGGCCCCGCTCCCCCGTTCTGCTGAGGGAAGGGAAGGGGTCACCAGGACTGGAGCTATAATCACTGTGGGGCTGGGATAGAGACTGATAGTGGGATTGACACTGCTGGGTGAGGTAACTATGGTAGCATTCATATGCTGAAATCACTGTAGGTCTGTGATATTGATGTTGGGGCAGGGTCAAAGGGCTGAGGTCAAGGGCAAAAGCTCAGGGGTCAGTGGTTAAAGTGAAAAGTCAGGGATTCAAACTTCAAGGGTCACATGTGAATGATCAGGGTTCAAAGATCAAGAGTAAAGGGTCCAAGGTCCAATGTTATGGGTTAATTTTCCAAGGTTGTGTGGTCCAAGGTCAATTATCAGGGAATCAAACTTCAGAGAGCAGAAGTCAAGAGTCAAAGGTCAAAATTCAGAGGTTAAGAGTAAAAGCTCAATGGGAGGTTGCCAGGGAGTTGCAGGGAAGAGGAGTATTTATAAACTTTATCCCTACTTCCCTGTAATTCTGGGTGTTTGGATTTCCTTTGTGCTCGTCAGGATAAGCCATAAACAAGCCCCTGAACTCTGCATCAATGTGTCAAATACTTCCACAGAAAGGCAAGTCAGCAGTGATTCTACAGGAAAAATTAGAGGTGATGGCTTGTGATCCATGGGGAATTACATTGGGAATTATGAAACTCAAACACATGGAATTGTGGAGGTGGAATTCCATTTTCAGCCTTGGGCACCTGGAGGAGGAGAGGTGTCCTCATCCATAGCAAGGAAAGCCTGGTGCCCCCGTGTGTCATGTGCAGACAATGAGCTGTCCAGGGAATGAGCAACAAGTTCCTTCTGCCCCTGCCCTCACCCGTAGGATGGCAACAGCACAAACTGAACTGAGGATGATGAGGGCTCAGAGCAGCCCCAGGTGTGAGCAGTGAGGATGATGAGGGGACAGAGCAGCCCGAGGTGTGAGCAGTGAGGTTGATGAGGAGTGGGTGGGTCCTGCCCGGGGCTGTTTTAGGGGGAGGGTTTCCCTCACTTCACTTGGGCACGGAGCAGCTGGAAGAGAGTCATTTATGGTGGGCTCCGCGGGGGTATCTCATGGAATGATACCGAGACCATCTCATAGGGTCTGGGAGAACAGCTGGATGCACTTGGACACGGAGCATTGCTTAAAGGAGGTGCCGAGGGACAAACCTTTGTGTCTGGAAGCAGCATCGGAGCAAGTAAGCCAGTGCGGGTTCATAGGGGGGACTTTTCTCCTTTTCCTTTTTGATTTCATCTTGCCGGGGAGAGACAGAGCCGTGTGGAGGCGAGGCGAGCTCTGCCGGGCCGGCAGGCAGGAGCCGCGGCGCGGAGCTGTGTCGGTCCCGGCCGCTCCGGGCGCGGGGCTCGGGCACCGCCGGGGTCCCTTCGGGCCGGTCCCGATGCCGCTGGGCGGGCCGGGCTCTCCCGGGGCCGGGGCCGCCCCCGCCCGCCGGAGGAGCCGCTTTCCTGCCGGGAGCCGCGCTCCGTCCGGGGCCGGGAGCGCGGGGCCGCCCCCGGGTGCCGAGTGCCGCCGCTGCCGGGGCTCGCGTGGCTCCCCCGGTCCCCCCGCACCTGGAGCGGCGCCAGCCCGGGAGCGAGTCCCGGCGAGGGCCGCTGGGGGACACTTGTGGTTCGTCAGCTTCAGAGTGCGCTGGCAAAAGCCGCTGGGAGGAGGGGAGGGGGAAAAGCCCGATCTTCCGGGCTTTTTGTCTCGGGGCTTTGTCGGTGTTGCTCTTTAGCCGAGCCGCGCCTTTAAATAACGATGTGACGCTTTCTAGAAACTGTGTCCAATACCTTTTGCACCCTCACGTGAGGGCTTCGAGCTCAGGTTTTTCCATTGCCGAGTTAATTGCAGGTTCAAGCTGGCAGCGTCCCGTGCATCTGGTGTGCATGAATCTGTTTGTGATGTTCATTTCCTCTGGATGCAGAGTTGGGCTTGTTGGGCAGACCGTATTTCTCACACCTCGAGGCTTGTTTAAGGCTTGTACACGATTTTCTGGAGATGCGGGCTGGGGGAGAACTTTGTCTTGCTGCTGTACTAGGGAATGGAGTGCAGGGCGTCCCCGCAATATCCCCGTGGAAGCTGGAATGTCCGAGGAAATGGATGCGACAATTCTCGGGGGTGAACCTGGCTCCCAGCGCTCTGCAGCGTAGGGCGTGAGAGAGCAGGGCCGAGGGACAGCGGGGTAGGAACGGCGAGGTGCTTCGTGCTCTGGGTTTGGTGTCGCTGATGTTTCCAGAGCCAGAGCAGGTTGATTTGGTTCTGGTGCACTGGAACAGGATCCAAACCTTAGAAAGGTTTCAGAGAAACTGGGAGGAAATGTTTTAAAATGAATGTGTTTCTTAATAGAAGGCAGGTTTCAGTCCATTTTTTAATTGATTTTAAAAGAGGGGGTTTTTTTGTTCTCAAGAAAAGACTAGTAGATTTTAGAAGGGTTTTTATATTTGTTTTGAAAAATTATTTTAGTATTGTTAGTTGAAATGTTAGGATGAGTTGTGTTTCAGTGTTGAATCTTTTTGAGGGGGTTCAAATTTTTTCTAGGTTAAGGTTTTTTTCCCTTGGTTGGTGGAGGTATTGTGATTTTATTGATGATATTGGTGGGAACTTGATGCTGTTTGTTTTTTGGTTATTTTATTTTTAGGAATAGGATTTTTGTAGTAAGCCTGGAAGAATTCACTTTATTTCAAAACCTACTGCTTTAATGATGTAAAGGTTTCCATATTAACTCTGCGCTGTCTTAGATTTTTTTTTTCTCATTTACATTTTCCAGAATTTAGTGATAATTTAGCAATCAAGCAGGGATGGCACCCCATTCTTGAAAAGATGGCTATGGAAAAACCTGCGTCTAACAACACGTACCTGACGGAGGGCAACAATTTTGCTGTTATTACAGGGCCAAATACAAGTGGCAAAACAACACTGGCATGGATCTGCCGGAGGAGAGGAGTTTCTGGTGGGCTCCCAGTGACATCTCATGGAGTGACGGTGAGAGCATCTCATAGGGTCTGGGGGAGCACCTGGATGCACTTGGACGTGGAGCACCGCTTAAAGGAAGTGGTGAGGGACAAAGCTTTTTGCCAGGAAGCAGCACCTGAACAGCTGAGCCACTGTGGATTTGCAGGGCTGATCTTTCTCCTTTTCCCTTTTGATTTCACCTTGGCAGTCCCTCCCTGGTGCCCTCAATCTGTCACAAGAAAAAAAAAAGGCTGAGCAAACAGTGAAAATAAGGGGTATAGGTAAGGTGGAGTTTAGGTGTATCCCACCCTAAACAGCAGCCCTAACAGTGCTCCCGTTTCACTGAGGCAGCTGCAGGCAGGAACCCTAAAGCAGTAGAGTTCCAGAACCCTCGAGAGCTGCAGGCAGTTGCCTGGTGCTAGGGCCAGCCAGGAGATAGTGGGGGGATGATCCGTAGGGTTGGGGAAACAGGGGGTTTCCCGCCCCGCCCCACCCTGGGCTCTCGGTCCCTCCGCAGCCGGGGATTGCTCCCACCCCTCCTCGAGGCGGCGGTTGGTAGGGCTTCGTGCCTGGCCTCCGCAAAGAGTTCGGCTCTGTCAGCCTCTGCCCTGTCTCAGGGCCAAACTTAGGTAGGGTAGGGAGCAACTGTGGATTGCCTGGTCCGGGCTAAAGGACATCTCTTGGGGCCTATGGATAAGGAGCATCCCCGGTTGCAAGCGTAGGGTTGTAAGTTTGTAAGGTTCAGTGGAGGAGCTTGGCAGTGACACAGAGAGGTTGAGGGAGGGCTTCAGAGGTCAAAAGCTCGAGGGCTGGAGACAAACATTGAAAATAAAAGGGCTACAGGTTGGGATATAAGGTAGAGTTCAGGTGTACCCAAAGCCTAAACAGCAGCCCTAACTGTGCCCCCATTTCCCTGAGGCAGCTGCAGGCAGGAACCCTAAAGCAGTAGAGTTCCAGAACCCCCGAGAGGTGCAGGCAGTTGCCTGGTGCTAGGGCCAGCCAGGAGATAGTGGGGGGATGATCCGTAGGGTTGGGGAAACAGGGGGTTTCCCGCCCCGCCCCACCCTGGGCTCTCGGTCCCTCCGCAGCCGGGGATTGCTCCCACCCCTCCTCGAGGCGGCGGTTGGTAAGGCTTCGTGCCTGGCCTCCGCAAAGAGTTCGGCTCTGTCAGCCTCTGCCCTGTCTCAGGGCCAAACTTAGGTAGGGTAGGGAGCAACTGTGGATTGCCTGGTCCGGGCTAAAGGACATCTCTTGGGGCCTATGGATAAGGAGCATCCCCGGTTGCAAGCGTAGGGTTGTAAGTTTGTAGGGTTCAGCGGGGGAGCTTGGCAGTGACACAGAGAGGCTGAGGGAGGGCTTCAGAGGTCAAAAGCTCGAGGGCTGGAGACAAGCAGCGAAAATAAAAGGGGTACAGGTTTTGATATAAGGTAGAGTACAGGACTATTCAAACCCTAAACAGCAGCCCTAACAACACTCCCGTTTCCCTGAGGCAGCTGCAGGCAGGAACCCTAAAGCAGCAGAGTGCCAGAACCCCCGAGAGGTGCAGGCAGTACCCCTGGTGCTAGGGCCAGCCAGGAAGTGATAGTGGGTGCTAGGGCCTACTGCTGTCATATAAGCTGGGGTTTCTATCCTTGGGGTACCCTGGGCTCCCTGTCCCTCACTGACTGGAGAGTCTTCCTCCCCTTCTTGAGGTGGTGGTAATTTGGCTGTGTAATTTGGCAGCAAGCCTCTGCCTCCCTGTGGGGTGAAGTCTGCGGCCCATGAACCTGGGCGTTCTCTAGAGAAGGTAAGTGCTGGGTTTTCACAGATGTGCCGCTAAGATCCTGCACTGATATTTGGTCTTCTTGATTGTAGCTGACCAGGAGACGACATCCTGGCAATGGCAGGAACTTCCCGGATAGCGCAACGGCCTTCCAGGGCGTCCTCGTGTGGATCCTCCCGGCCGGGCATCCGAGAGCTGAGTCGAAGGCTGCGAATTGCAAAGGGGCTGAAAGCGGGGTGCAGGGTTGGGACTCGTGACCTGGGATTTTTAAGTCAGCTTTGGGGAGGGGGAGGTCCAGGCTGTGGCCCCTTAGGCCACATGGTGGGAGAGCCTCACTTGTGTTCACAGTGCTGAGGTGTGCAGGACAGAGCAGCCCCGGGGCACATCATGTCACTTGTCCATTGTGCTTTCTGTGTCTTTTGTGCCTCTCCTGTTGTACGTGCCTCGCCTTGTTTCTTCAGGGGGCTTGCCAGAAACCCCGGTGTCACTCGTAGCATCTCCGATCTCTGGGCTCCTCGGCCCGACGCCATCGAAGCTTTGCCTCAGGAGCTCTCAGAGGCCTTGGAATTGCGTCTGTTTTAAAAAGCATCTGATCGGATGTCTTTTAGAGGTCTTGTTCCGAGCTGCGTCGACAGCCGTGCGCCGCGAGGATCCATTGTTGCGGCTTAGGTCTTGAAGAAACACAAAGATTGGTAGGGGACTGTGGCCCTCAGATTCTCGGGCATCCGTCTTGGGAGTTGCTGGAGTTTGTCATTCTGTCAGCATCTTCTTCCTCCCGGGTTCTGTGAGCTTCATCAGCTCGCCTTCATTCTCACCCGGCTCATCTCGTTCTGCATTCTCTCGGTCCTTGCGGCCGTTCTTGTGGCCCAGAGTTTTGTCTCCCCATTGTGTCCCCTCGTCTGTTGTCTTGTGTGTCACGGGTGTCTGGGTGTAGCTGTCCCGGAGCTGCTCTGCCCTGCTGCCCAGCCTGGGTGTAGGTGTAAAAGGCCAAGTCCCAGGCCCCTGTAATTTGAAATTTGTAATGTAGGGTGTAGTTGGAGTCTAGCGGGTGTTCCTAGATGGACACAAGATGTCTGGAGCTGTGAAGTTACCCTGCAGCACTTTGACTTTTGTCTCAGCTTTCTTTCAGATGCAGACGGATGAAATCGGTGGCAGAGCGCCCCATCCAGGGTAAGGGGGTTCCCCCGAGAAGGTAAGTCAATGTTTGTCTTTGCAGGGCAACTGGAACCGGTCACTGTGTTACTGGTCTCCTCTTTGTCTTTATTTTTAGGAAGTGAAGCCAGCTAGCAGCAGTCAAGGCGAAGTGGGCAAGGTGAGCATTGACTGGTGGAGGGAAGCTGTTGTTATCGCTGGGCTCTCAGTTTCTGGTGCAACGCCAATCGTCCCTTCTCGTTTGCGTGCTTTAGGTGATCCAGTTGTGTTTCGCCGAGATTCCCTCGCCAACCAACTGGCACGGCTGTTTCGCCGCTCCCCTGAGCCCTGCGGAAGCGTTACGGGACCGTGTGATGAAGCCTTTTCCACGTCAAGGGGCCGTGTGGGTGGCCTTCAGGAACGGGCCGAGGGGTTGCTGTGAGTTGGGGATGTCGGGAGGAGGAGCGAGGGTCCCTTTGAGTTTCAGCAATGCCGCATCACTTTGTCTTCTCTTAACTCAGGCACGCCCTGCGACGACGGCGTCCGGCTCCCGGCGCGGCCGAAGCGCGTGGCCTCAGGACGCGGCCGTTCACAGGAGACCGTGAGTAGTGGAATTGTTGGGTTTTGGCCGAAGCCCTGCAAAGATCAGCCGCTGATTTTCTGTTTTATTTATTGTAGCTGACCGAGAGACGGCAGCCTGGCGATGGCAGGAACTTCCCAGATGGCGAGGCGCCCTTCCTTGGCGCTCCACGTGGATCCTCCCCTCCGGGCATCCGAGATCTAAGTTGAAGGCTATGAATTGCAGAGGGGATGAAAGCGTGACCGGGGATTATGGAGTCAGCTCTGGGGACGGGGAGGTCCAGACTGTGGCCCCTTAGGCCACACGGTGGGAGAGCCTCGCTTTTGTTCACAGTGCTGAGGTGCGCAGGACAGAGCAGCCCCGAGGCGCGTCATGTCACTTGTCTGTCGTGCCTTCTGTGTCTTTTGTGCCTCTCGTGTTGTACGTGCCTTGCCTTATCTCTTCTGGGGGCTTACCAGAAACCCCGGCGTCACTCCTCGCATCTCTGATCTCTGGGCTCCTCGGCCCGATGCCGTCCAGGCTTTGCCTCGGGAGCTCTCAGAGGCCTTGGAATTGCGTCTGTTTTAAAAAGCATCCGATCGGATGTCTTTTAGAGGTCTTGTTCCGAGCTGTGTCAACAGCCGTGCGCCGCGAGGATCCATTGTTGCGGCTTAGGTCTTGAAGAAACGCAAGGATAGGTAGGGGACTGTGGCCCTAAAATTCTCGGGCATCTGTCTTGGCAGTTTCTGGAGTTTGTCATTCCATCACCATCTTCTTCCTCCCGGGTTCTGTGAGCTTCATCAGCTCGCCTTCATTCTCACCCGGCTCATCTCGTTCTGCGTTCTCTCGGTCCTTGCGGCCGTTCTTGAGGCCCAGAGTTTTGTCTTCCCGTTGTGTCCCCTTGTCTGTTGTCTTGTGTGTCACGGGTGTCTGGGTGTAGCTGTCCCGGAGCTGCTCTGTCCTGCTGCCCAGCCTGGGTGTAGGTGTAAAAGGCCAAGTCCCAGGCCCCTGTAATTTGAAATTTGTCATGTAGGTTTTACTTGGAGTCTAGAGGGTGTTCCTAGATGGACACAAGATGTCTGGAGCTGTGAAGTTACCCTGCAGCACTTTGACTTTTGTCTTAGCTCTCTTTCAGATGCAGATGGATGAAATCGGTGGCAGAGCGCCCCATCCAGGGTAAGGAGGTTCCCACGAGAAGGTAAGTCAATGTTTGTCTTTGCAGGGCAACTGGAACCGGTCACTGTGTTACAGGTCTCCTCTTTGTCTTTATTTTTAGGAAGTAGAGCCAGCTAGCAGCAGTCAAGGTGAAGTGGGCAAGGTGAGCATTGATTGGTGGAGGGAAGCTGTTGTTATCGCTGGGCTCTCAGTTTCTGGTGCAAATGCCTAGCATCCGTTCTCGTTTGCGTGCTTCAGGCGTTCCAGTTGCGTTTCGCCGAGATCCCCTCGCCAACCGGCCAACACGCCTGCTTCACCTCTCCCGTGAGCCCTGCCGGAAGCGTTATGGAACCGTGTGACAGAGCCTTTTCCACGTCAAGGGGCCGTGTGGGTGGCCTTCAGGAACGGGCCGAGGGGTTGCCGTGAGTTGGGGATGTCGGGAGGAGAAGCGAGGGTCCCTTTGAGTTCCAGCAATGCCGCATCACTTTGTCTTCTCTTAACTCAGGCGCGCCCTGCGACGACGGCGTCCGGCTCCCGGCACGGCCAAAGCGTGCGGCCTCAGGATGCGGCCGTTTGCAGGAGACCGTGAGTAGCAGAATTGTCGGGTTTTGGCTGATGCTCTGCAAAGATCAGCTGCTGATTTTGTGTTTTATTTGTTGTAGCTGACCGAGAGACGGCAGCCTGGCGATGGCAGGAACTTCCCAGATGGCGAGGCGGCCTTGCTTGGCGCTCCATGTTGATCCACCCTGCCGGGCATCTGAGAGCTAAGTCGAAGGCTATGAATTGCAGAGGGGATGAAAGCGTGACCTGGGATTTTTAAGTCAGCTTTGGGGATGGGGAGGTCCAGGCTGTGGCCCCTTAGGCCACGTGAAGGGAGAGCCTCACTTTTGTTCACAGTGCTGAGGTGTGCAGGACAGAGCAGTCCCGGCGCGTGTCGTATCACTTGTCCGTCGTGTCTTCTGTGTCTTTTGTGCCTCTCCTGTTGTATGTGCCTTGCCTTATCTCTTCTGGGGGCTTACCAGAAACCCCGGCGTCACTCCTCGCATCTCCGATCTCTGGGCTCCTCAGCCCGACACCGTCGAAGCTTTGCCTCAGGAGCTCTCAGAGGCCTTGGAATCGCGTCTGTTTTGAAAAGCATCCGATCGGATGTCTTTTAGAGGTCTTGTTCCGAGCTGTGTCGACAGCCGTGCGCCGCGAGGATCCATTGTTGCGGCTTAGGTCTTGAAGAAACGCAAGGATAGGTAGGGGACTGTGGCCCTAAAATTCTCGGGCATCCGTCTTGGCAGTTTCTGGAGTTTGTCATTCTGTCAGCATCTTCTTCCTTCCGGGTTCTGTGAGCTTCATCAGCTCGCCTTCATTGTCACCCGGCTCATCTCATTCCGCGTTCTCTCGGTCCTTGCGGCCGTTCTTGTGGCCCAGAGTTTTGTCTCCCCGTTGTGTCCCCTTGTCTGTTGTCTTGTGTGTCACGGGTGTCTGGGTGTAGCTGTCCTGGAGCTGCTCTGCCCTGCTGCCCAGCCTGGGTGTAGGTGTAAAAGGCCAAGTCCCAGGCCCCTGTAATTTGAAATTTGTGATGTAGGGTGTAGTTGGAGTCTAGCGGGTGTTCCTAGATGGACACAAGATGTCTGGAGCTGTGAAGTTACCCTGCAGCACTTTGACTTTTGTCTCAGCTTTCTTTCAGATGCGGACGGATGGAATCAGTGGCAGAGCGCCCCATCCAGGGTAAGGAGGTTCCCCCGCGAAGGTAAGTCAATGTTTGTCTTTGCAGGGAAACTGGAACCGGTCACTGTGTTACTGGTCTCCTCTTTATTTTTAGGAAGTGAAGCCAGCTAGCAGCAGTCAAGGCGAAGTGGGCAAGGTGAGCATTGATTGGTGGAGGGAAGCTGCTGTTATCGCTGGGCTCTCAGTTTCTGGTGCAACGCCAATCGTCCCTTCTCGTTTGTGTGCTTTAGGCAGTCCAGTCATGTTTCGTCGAGATCCCCTCGCCAACCGGCCGGCACAGCTGCTTCACCTCTCCCGTGAGCCCTGCGGAAGCGTTACAGGACTGTGTGATGAAGCCTTGACCTTTTCCACGTAAAGGGGCCGTGTGGGTGGCCTTCAGGAACGGGCCGAGGGGTTGCCGTGAGTTGGGGATGTCGGGAGGAGGAGCGAGGGTCCCTTTGAGTTTCAGCAATGCCGCATCACTTTGTCTTCTCTTAACTCAGGCACGCCCTGCGACGACGGCGTCCAGCTCCCAACGTGGCTGAAGCGCGCGGCCTCAGGACGCAGCTGTTCGCAGGAGACCGTGAGTAGTGGGATTGTTGGGTTTTGGCCGATGCCCTGCAAAGATCAGCTGCTGATTTTCTGTTTTATTTATTGTAGCTGACCGAGAGACGGCAGCCTGGCGATGGCAGGAACTTCCCAGATGGCGAGGCGGCCTTCCTTGGCGCTGCATGTGGATCCTTCCCGCCGGGCATCCGAGAGCTAAGTCGAAGGCTATGAATTGTAGAGGGGCTGAAAATGGGGTGCCGGGTCGGCACTCTGGACCTGGGATTTTTAAGTCAGCTTTGGGGATGGGGTGGTCCAGGCTGTGGCCCCTTAGGCCACGTCAAGGGAGAGCCTCACTTTTGTTCACAGTGCTGAGGTGCGCAGGACAGAGCAGTCCCGGGGCGTGTCGTATCACTTGTCTGTCGTTCCTTCTGTGTCTTTTGTGCCTCTCCTGTTGTACGTGCCTTCCCTTATCTCTTCTGGGGGCTTACCAGAAACCCTGGTGTCACTCATACCATCTCCGATCTCTGGGCTCCTCAGCCCGCCGCCATCGAAGCTTTGGCTCTGGAGCTCTCAGAGGCCTTGGAATTGCGTCTGTTTTAAAAAGCATCCGATCGGATGTCTTTTAGAGGTCTTGTTCCGAGCTGTGTCAACAGCCGTGCGCCGCGAGGATCCATTGTTGCGGCTTAGGTCTTGAAGAAACGCAAGGATAGGTAGGGGACTGTGGCCCTAAAATTCTCGGGCATCCGTCTTGGCAGTTTCTGGAGTTTGTCATTCTGTCAGCATCTTCTTCCTCCCGGGTTCTGTGAGCTTCATCAGCTCACCTTCATTCTCACCCGGCTCATCTCATTCCGCGTTCTCTCCGTCCTTGCGGCCATTCTTGTGGCCCAGAGTTTTGTCTCCCCATTGTGTCCCCTCGTCTGTTGTCTTGTGTGTCACGGGTGTCTGGGTGTAGCTGTCCTGGAGCTGCTCTGTCCTGCTGCCCAGCCTGGGTGTAGGTGTAAAAGGCCGAGTCCCAGGCCCCTGTAATTTGAAATTTGTGATGTAGGGTGTAGTTGGAGTCTAGTGGGTGTTCCTAGATGGACACAAGATGTCTGGAGCTGTGAAGTTACCCTGCAGCACTTTGACTTTTGTCTTAGCTCTCTTTCAGATGCGGACGGATGAAATCAGTGGCAGAGCGCCCCATGCAGGGTAAGGGGGTTCCCCCGCGAAGGTAAGTCAATGTTTGTCTTTGCAGGGCAACTGGAACCGGTCACTGTGTTACAGGTCTCCTCTTTGTCTTTATTTTTAGGAAGTAGAGCCAGCTAGCAGCAGTCAAGGCGAAGTGGGCAAGGTGAGCATTGATTGGTGGAGGGAAGCTGTTGTTATCGCTGGGCTCTCAGTTTCTGGTGCAAATGCCAATCGTCCCTTCTCGTTTGTGTGCTTTAGGCACTCCAGTCGCATTTCGCCGAGATTCCCTCGCCAACCGGCCGGCACAGCTGTTTCGCCGCTCCCGTGAGCCCTGCGGAAGCGTTACGGGACCGTGGGACGGAGCCTTTTCCACGTCAAGGGGCCGTGTGGGTGGCCTTCAGGAACGGGCCGAGGGGTTGCCGTGAGTTGGGGATGTCAGGAGGAGAAGCGAGGGTCCCTTTGCGTTCCAGCAATGCCGCATCACTTTGTCTTCTCTTAACTCAGGCGCGTCCTGCGACGACGGCGTCCGGCTCCCGGCGTGGCCGAAGCGTGCAGCCTCAGGACGCGGCCGTTCGCAGGAGACCGTGAGTAGCAGAATTGTACTACTAGGTTTTGGCTGATGCCCTGCCAAGATCAGCTGCTGATTTTCTGTTTTACTTATTGTAGCTGACCGAGAGACGGCAGCCTGGCGATGGCAGGAACTTCCCAGATGGCGAGGCGGCCTTGCTTGGTGCTCCATGTTGATCCACCCTGCCGGGCATCTGAGAGCTAAGTCGAAGGCTATGAATTGCAGAGGGGATGAAAGCGTGACCTGGGATTTTTAAGTCAGCTTTGGGGACGGGGAGGTCCAGGCTGTGGCCCCTTAGGCCACGTCAAGGGAGAGCCTCACTTGTGTTCACAGTTCACAGTTCACAGTGTGCAGGACAGAGCAGTCCCGGGGCGTGTTGTATCACTTGTCTGTCGTGCCTTCTGTGTCTTTTGTGCCTCTCCTGTTGTACATGCCTTGCCTTATCTCTTCTGGGGGCTTACCAGAAACCCCGGCGTCACTCATACCATCTCCGATCTCTGGGCTCCTCAGCCCGACACCATCGAAGCTTTGCCTCTGGAGCTCTCAGAGGCCTTGGAATTGCATCTGTTTTGAAAAGCATCCGATCGGATGTCTTTTAGAGGTCTTGTTCTGAGCTGTGTCAACAGCCGTGCGCCGCGAGGATCCATTGTTGCGGCTTAGGTCTTGAAGAAACGCAAGGATAGGTAGGGGACTGTGGCCCTAAAATTCTCTGGCATCCGTCTTGGCAGTTCGTGGAGTTTGTCATCCAGCATCTTCTTCCTCCCGGGTTCTGTGAGCTTCATCAGCTCACCTTCATTCTCACCCGGCTCATCTCGTTCCGCGTTCTCTCGGTCCTTGCGGCCGTTCTTGTGGCCCAGAGCTGTGTCTCCCCGTTGTGTCCCCTCGTCTGTTGTCTTGTGTGTCACAGGTGTCTGGGTGTAGTTGTCCCGGAGCTGCTCTGTCCTGCTGCCCAGCCTGGGTGTAGGTGTAAAAGGCCGAGTCCCAGGCCCCTGTAATTTGAAATTTGTGATGTAGGGTGTAGTTGGAGTCTAGCGGGTGTTCCTAGATGGACACAAGATGTCTGGAGCTGTGAAGTTACCTTGCAGCACTTTGACTTTTGTCTCAGCTTTCTTTCAGATGCGGACGGATGGAATCGGTGGCAGAGCGCCCCATCCAGGGTAAGGGGGTTCCCGCGAGAAGGTAAGTCAATGTTTGTCTTTGCAGGGCAACTGGAACCGGTCACTGTGTAACAGGTCTCCTCTTTGTCTTTATTTTTAGGAAGTAGAGCCGGCTAGCAGCAGTCAAGGCAAAACGGGCAAGGTGAGCGTTGACCGGTGGAGGGAAGCTGTTGTTATTGCTGGGCTCTCAGTTTCTGGTGCAATGCCAATCGTCCCTTCTCGTTTGTGTGCTTTAGGCGGTCCAGTTGCGTTTTGCCGAGATCCCCTCGCCAACCGGCCGGCACAGCTGTTTCGCCTCTCCCGTGAGCCCTGCAGAAGCGTTACGGGACCGTGTGACGAAGCCTTTTCCATGTAAAGGGGCCGTGTGGGTGGCCTTCAGGAACGGGCTGAGGGGTTGCCGTGAGTTGGGGATGTCGGGAGGAGGAGCGAGGGTCCCTTTGAGTTCCAGCAATGCCGCATCACTTTGTCTTCTCTTAACTCAGGCACGCCCTGCGACAATGGCCTCCGGCTCCCGGCGTGGCCGAAGTGCGCGGCCTCCGGACGCAGCTGTTCGCAGGAGACCGTGAGTAGCGGAATTGTTGGGTTTTGGCTGATGCCCTGCCTAGATCAGCCTCTGATGTTGTGTTTTATTTATTGTAGCTGACTGAGAGACGGCAGCCTGGCGATGGCAGGAACTTCCTCGATGGCAAGGCGGCCTTGCTTGGTGCTCCATGTTGATCCACCCTGCCGGGCATCTGAGAGCTAAGTCGAAGGCTATGAATTGCAGAGGGGATGAAAGCATGACCTGGGATTTTTAAGTCAGCTTTGTTGATGGGGAGGTCCAGACTGTGGCCCCTTAGGCCACACGGTGGGAGAGCCTCACTTTTGTTCACAGTGCTGAGGTGCGCAGGACAGAGCAGCCCTGGGGCGTGTCGTATCACTTGTCCATTGTGCCTTCTGTGTCTTTTGTGCCTCTCCTGTTGTACATGCCTTGCCTTATCTCTTCTGGGGGCTTACCAGAAACCCCGGCGTCACTCCTCGCATCTCTGATCTCTGGGCTCCTCAGCCCGACGCCATCGAAGCTTTGCCTCTGGAGCTCTCAGAGGCCTTGGAATTGCATCTGTTTTAAAAAGCATCTGATCGGATGTCTTTTAGAGGTCTTGTTCTGAGCTGTGTTGACAGCCGTGTGCCGCGAGGATCCATTGTTGCGGCTTAGGACTTGAAGAAACGCAGAGATAGGTAGGGGACTGTGGCCCTCAGATTCTCGGGCATCTGTCTTGGCAGTTCGTGGAGTTAAGTGTTCTGTCAGCATCTTCTTCCTCCCGGGTTCTGCGAGCTTCATCAGCTTTCCTTCATTCTCACCTGGCTCATCTAATTCTGCGTTCTCTCGGTCCTTGCGGCCGTTCTTGTGGCCCAGAGTTTTGTCTCCCTATTGTGTCCCCTTGTCTGTTGTCTTGTGTGTCACAGGTGTCTGGGTGTCCCGGAGCTGCTCTGCCCTGCTGCCCAGCCTGGGTGTAGGTGTAAAAGGCCAAGTCCCAGGCCCCTGTAATTTGAAATTTGTGATGTAGGGTGTAGTTGGAGTCTAGCGGGTGTTCCTAGATGGACACAAGATGTCTGGAGCTGTGAAGTTACCTTGCAGCACTTTGACTTTTGTCTCAGCTTTCTTTCAGATGCAGACGGATGAAGTCAGTGGCAGAGCGCCCCATCCAGGGTAAGGGGGTTCCCCCGAGAAGGTAAGTCAATGTTTGTCTTTGCAGGGCAACTGGAACCGGTCACTGTGTTACAGGTCTCCTCTTTGTCTTCATTTTTAGGAAGTGAAGCCAGCTAGCAGCAGTCAAGGCGAAGTGGGCAAGGTGAGCGTTGACCGGTGGAGGGAAGCTGTTGTTATCGCTGGGCTCTCAGTTTCCTGTGCAATGCCAATCGTCCCTTCTCGTTTGCGTGCTTTAGGCGGTCCAGTTGCGTTTCGCCAAGATTCCCTCGCCAACCAACCGGCACGCCTGCTTCACCTCTCCCGTGAGCCCTGCGGAAGCGTTACAGGACTGTGTGATGAAGCCTTGGCCTTTTCCACGTCAAGGGGCCGTGTGGGTGGCCTTCAGGAACGGGCCGAGGGGTTGCCGTGAGTTGGGGATGTCGGGAGGAGGAGCGAGGGTCCCTTTGAGTTTCAGCAATGCCGCATCACTTTGTCTTCTCTTAACTCAGGCACGCCCTGCGACGATGGCCTCCGGCTCCCGGCGTGGCCGAAGTGCGTGGCCTCAGGATGCGGCCGTTCACAGGAGACCGTGAGTAGTGGAATTGTTGGGTTTTGGCCAATGCCCTGCAAAGATCAGCTGCTGATTTTCTGTTTTATTTATTGTAGCTGACAGAGAGACGACAGCCTGGCCATGGGAGGAACTTCCCAGATGGCAAGCTGGCATTCCTTGCTGCCCCATGTGGATCCTCCCCACCGGGCGTCTGAGAGCTGAGTCGACGGCTACGACCCACAGAGGGGACGAAAGCGGAGTGCCTGGTCCGGACTTGTGACCTGGGATTTTTGAGTCAGCTTTGGGGACGGGGAGGTCCAGGCTGCGGCCCCTTAGGCCTCATGAAGGGAGAGCCTCGTTTTTGCTCACAGTGCTGAGGTGTGCAGGACAGAGCAGTCCCGGGGTGTGTCATGTCACTTGTCCATCGTGCCGTCTGTGTCTTTTGTGCCTCTTGTGTTGTACATGCCTTGCCTTATCCCTTCCGGGGGCTTACCAGAAACCCTGGCACCATTCTTAGCATCTCCGATCTCTGGGTTCCTCGGCCCGACACCGTCGAAGCTTTGCCTCGGGAGCTCTCAGAGGCCTTGGAATTGTGTCTGTTTTGAAAAGCATCCGATCGGATGTCTTTTAGAGGTCTTGTTCCGAGCTGTGTCAACAGCCGTGTGCCGCGAGGATCCATTGTTGCGGCTTAGGACTTGTACAAACGTGAAGATAGGTAGAGGATTGTGACCCTCAGATTCTCGGGCATCCGTCTTGGAGGTTCTTGGAGTTAATCGTTCCATCAGCATCTTCTTCCTCCTGCGTTCTTCGAGCTTCATCAGCTCACCTTCATTGTTACCCTGCTCATCTCGTTCCGCGTTCTCTCGGTCCTTGCGGCCGTTCTTGAGGCCCAGAGTTTTGTCTTCCCGTTGTGTGCCCTCGTCTGTTGTCTTGTGTGTCACGGGTGTCTGGGTGTAGCTGTCCCGGAGCTGCTCTGCCCTGCTGCCCAGCCTGGGTGTAGGTGTAAAAGGCCAAGTCCCAGGCCCCTGTAATTTGAAATTTGTAATGTAGGTTTTACTTGGAGTCTAGAGGGTATTCCTAGATGGACACAAGATGTCTGGAACTGTGAAGTTACCCTGCAGCACTTTGACTTTTGACTTAGCTTTCTAAGCATTGCATTATTTGCTGCCCAATGTGGGGTTCAAAGGAGTAAGAAAAACTTATACCGATTACATTCTGTTGGTACTTACTGTGTGTTGGGACAAAGGCCTCGGTAACAGTGTTACTTAAGTTCATGTCTCTCAGGGTTGAGCCCTTCATGTAGTTCTAGTCTCTGAGCTTTTCTTGAAGTTTTTAATGCCTTTCTTGTCCCGAAGTTTATTTTCTTATCCAAAAATAACTCCAATATTGTCCCTAATACATAACTTTCACAGTAAAAGGGCACAGATTAAAATAGCTGTTACGGTAAGCTCAATAATAATGATTGATAAAAACTTTATAAATGTACTGATGTTTGTACCAAGTAGCTTGAGTTAATAGTTTCTTTGTCCTTCCCTACATCCTAATCACAGTAACATGTTTTAAAAGTGTATGAGTAATTATACCCAGTTTATTAGAAGAGCAGCAACAACCCCCACTACACTCTTTTTACTAATCATTCATACCACATCATAAAAGTAAAACAAAACACAAAAAACTATATAAAATTTAACACAACCCAATCTACTTAAAAAAACATTGACTTAGTAAACTCAAAACCATTCAATGAGCCCTAAACATTACTAAAAAAACCTAACCAAATCTCTACCTTCTAATTAATAAATAATAATCAATGCTCTATAAAAATATGGGAAGTCCTCATTAACAATAAAAAAAAAATTGAACTACTAAAAAATAAGATATCGCTACAGAAACAAACTCCCTGTAAAAATCCATCATATAAATATTCGTATCCCCAAAAATACAACTAATAAAAACCACCGAAGCAATAAACAGGTACATGCAACTACAAAAATAAAAAGATCAAAAACAAACTGCAATTAACCATACAAAACCAAATTGTTCCAAACTCAATAATCCCATAATACCTCGAATCATCAAAATCAAAGTACTATCTCCAAATAACCACAAAACCAAAAAATAAATTTAGCCATAAACAATATTTCTCCGAGGGTGCTGAGCAGCATCCTGAGGGTGCTGAGCACTGTTCCGAGGGTGCAGGATGAGTCTCGAGGGTGCAGGAGGAGTCCCGAGGTTACTCAGCACCATCCCGAGGGTGCTCAGCACCATCCCGAGTGTGCAGGATGAGTCCCGAGGTTGCTCAGCACCATTCCTAGGGTGCTCAGCACCATCCCGAGAGTGCTCAGCACCATCCCGAGTGTGCAGGATGAGTGCCGAGGGTGCTCAGCACCATCCCGAAGGTACAGGATGAGTCCCGAGGGTGCTGAGCACCAAACCGAGCGTGCTGAGCACCCTCGGGACTCATCCTGCACTTTCTGGAAGGCGCTCAGCACCCTCGGGAGCTTTGACCCTGTTCCCTTTGATCCCATTACCTTTTTTCCCAATTTCCGTTTCTCCCATAATTTCTCTTTTTTTTCTTTATTCCTGGTTTGTTGTTTTCTTTCCCGGGTTTCTTTTTCCGATTTGCAGGGTTTTTTTTCTTTATTCCAGTTTTTCCCCCCCCCCCCCGATTCTCGGTTTTTTTCCTGATTCCCGGGATTTTCCCTATTCCCCGTTTTTCCTTATTCCCGGTTCTTTTTCCCCATTGCCGATTTTTTTCCCCCCAATTCCCATTTTCCTGATTCCCGATTTTCCCCCAATTCCCGTTTATTTCTTGTGCCGGTGTTGGCAGCGGGGCAGAGACAGGCGGGGGCCGTGTGCCGGCGTCGGGCGCCTTCGGTGCTGGACGCGGGGACATGAAGACGCATGGCGGGGACCGGCCAGTGGCTGGGCTGGGCGGTGGCAGAGGCGACGCGGGTGTCAGCAGTTGTAGAGCCGGGCTCCCGTGCCTGTTCTCTTTCTCCCCCTCCGCGGTTTCAGAGGCTGCCACGGGCCGGTGCCACGGGGGGCCCGGGCAGGGCGGCGGCAGGAGCGGCGGCGCTAGAAGCGGTGAGTGCGCATGCGTGGATGACGTCAGCGCCGCAGGGCAGCATGGGGCAGTGTCGGACGGCAGCGGCAGTTTGGGATCGGCCCGGGCCGCACAGAACGGTGTCGCTGCACGGGAAAGCGGAGCCCGCGGGGCACCGAGGCTTTCCCCGCTTAGCCCAGCTGGGACGTCCCCTTGCATCGGCCCCCTGAGCTCCACGGGGGCTCCACGGAAACCAGGGCTTCAGACGCTGCTTGGCAACCTTCACCCCGAATAAACCCCGCAGGGGGGGTGTCCCGTGTAGCACAGAACAGACGCGGCTTCGCCTCCCTTCTCAGTACCACAGGGCCCAGAACTCATCCTGCACCCTCGGGACTCATCCTGCACCCTCGGAATGGTGCTGAGCACCCTCGGGATGGTGCTGAGCAACCTCGGGACTCATCCTGCACCCTCGGGATGGTGCTAAGCACCCTCGGGATGGTGCTGAACAACCTCGGGACTTATCCTGCACCCTCGGGATGGTGCTGAGGTCCCTCGAGATGGTGCTGAGCAACCTCGGGACTAATCCTGCACCCTAAGGATGGTGCTCAGCACCCTCGAAATGGTCCTGAGCCTCCTCGGCACTCATCCTGCACATCGGGATGGTGCTGAGCACCCTGGGGATGGTGCTGAGCAACCTCGGCACTCATCCTGCACCCTAAGGATGGTGCTGAGCACCCTCGAAATGGTCCTGAGCCTCCTCGGCACTCATCCTGCACATCGGGATGGTGCTGAGCAACCTCGGCACTCATCCTGCACATCGGGATGGTGCTGAGCACCCTAGGAATGGTGCTGAGCACCCTCGAGACGGAGCTCAGCACCCTCTGCATGGTGCCCAGCACCATTGGGACTCATCCTGCACCCTCGGCACTCATCCTGCACCCTCAGGATGGTGCTGAGCACCCTCGGGATGGTGCTGAGCAACCCCTAGATGGAGCTCAGCACCCTCTGCATGGTGCTCAGCACCATTGGGCCTCATCCTGCACCCTCGGCACTCATCCTGCACATCGGGATGGTGCTGAGCACCCTCGGAATGGTGCTGAGCACCCTCGGGACAAAGCTCAGCACCCTCGGGATGGTGCTCAGCACCATTGGGACTAATCCTGCACCCTCGGCACTCATCCTGCACATCGGGATGGTGCTGAGCACCGTCGGGATGGTGCTGAGCTTCGTCCCGAGGTTGCTCAGCACCATTCCTAGGGTGCTCAGCACCATCCTGAGGGTGCAGGATGAGTGCCGAGGTTGCTCAGCACCATTTCGAGGGTGCTCAGCACCATCCCGATGTGCAGGATGAGTGCCGAGGAGGCTCAGCACCATTTCGAGGGTGCTCAGCACCATCCCGAGGGTGCAGGATGAGTGCCGGGGAGGCTCAGGACCATTTCGAGGGTGCTCAGCACCATCTATTGGGTGCAGGATGAGTGCCGAAGTTGCTCAGCACCATTCCTAAACTGCTCAGCACCATCCCGATGTGCAGGATGAGTCCCGAGGTTGCTCAGCACCATCCCCAGGGTGCTCAGCACCATCCCGATGTGCAGGATGAGTGCCGAGAAGGCTCAGGACCATTTCGAGTGTGCTGAGCACCATCCTTAGGGTGCAGGATGAGTGCCGAAGTTGCTCAGCACCATCTCGAAAGACCTCAGCACCATCTCGAGGGTGCTCAGCACCATCCCGAGAGTGCAGGATGAGTCCCGAGGGTGCTCAGCACCATCCTGAAAGTGCTCAGCACCATCCCGAGGGTGCAGGATGAGTCCCAAGGGTGCTGAGCACCATCCCGAGGGTGCTCAGCACCATCCCGAGGGTGCGAGATGAGTCCCGAGGGTGCTCAGCACCAGTCCTAGGCTGCTCAGCACCATCTCGAGTGTGCAGGATGAGTCCCAAGAGTTCTCAGCACCATCCCGAGGTTCCTCAGCACCATCCCGGGGGTGCTCAGCACCATCTCGAGGGTGCAGGATGAGTGCCGAGGCTGCTCAGGACCATCTTGAGGGTGCTCAGCACCATCCCGAGGGTGCTCAGCACCATCCCGAGGGTGCAGGATGAGTCCCGAGGTTGCTCAGCACCATCTCGAGGGTGCTCAGCACAATCCCGGGAGTGCTCAGCACCATCTCGAGGGTGCAGGATGAGTGCCGAGGTTGCTCAGGACCATCTCGAGGGTGCTCAGCACCATCCCGAGGGTGCTCAGCACCATCCGGAGGGTGCAGGATGAGTCCCGAGGGTGCTCAGCACCATCCCGAGGGTGCAGGATGAGTCCCGAGAGTTCTCAGCACCATCCCGCAGGTGCTCAGCACCATCCCGGGGGTGCTCAGCACCATCTCGAGAGTGCAGGATGAGTCCCGAGGTTGCTCAGCACGATCCCGAGGGTGCAGGATGAGTCCCGAGGGTTCTCAGCACCATCCCCAGGGTGCTCAGCACCATCCCGGGGGTGCTCAGCACCATCTCGAGGGTGCAGGATGAGTGCCGAGGTTGCTCAGGACCATCTCGAGGGTGCTCATCACCATCCCGAGGGTGCTCAGCACCATCCCGAGGGTGCTCAGCACCATCCCGAGTGTGCAGGATGAGTCCCGAGAGTGCTCAGCACCATCCCGAGAGTGCTCAGCACCATCCCGAGGGTGCAGGATGAGTCCCGAGGTTGCTCAACACCATCTCGAGGGTGCTCAGCACCATCCCGAGGGTGCAGGATGAGTCCCGAGGTTGCTCAGCACCACCTCGAGGGTGCTCAGCACCATCCCGAGGGTGCAGGATGAGTGCTGAGGGTGCTCAGCACCATCCCGAGGGTGCAGGATGAGTCCCGAGGTGGCTCAGCACCATCCCGAGGGTGCTCAGCACCATCCTGAGGGTGCAGGATGAGTGCCGAGGTTGCTCAGCACCATTCCTAGGGTGCTCAGCACCATCCCGAGTGTGCAGGATGAGTCCCGAGGTTGCTCAGCACCATCCCGAGGGTGCTCAGCACCATCTCGCGGGTGCAGGATGAGTCCCGAGGTTTCTCAGCACCATCCCGAGGGTGCTCAGCACCATCCCGAGGGTGCTCAGCACCATTCCGAAAGTGCTTAGCAGCATCCCGACGGTGCAGGATGAGTTCCGAGGGTGCTCAGCACCATCCCGAGGGTGCAGGATGAGTCCCGAGGGTGCTCAGCAGCATCCCGAGGGTGCTCATCACCATCCCGAGGGTGCAGGATGAGTCCCGATGGTGCTCAGCACCATCTCGAGGGTGCTCAGCACCATCCCGAGGGTGCAGGGTGAGTCCCGAGGGTGCTCAGTACCATCCCGAGGGTGCTCAGCACCATTTCGAGGGTGCTCAGCACCATCCCGAGGGTGGTCAGTACCATCCTGAGGGTGCTCAGCACCATCCAGAGGGTGCAGGATGAGTCCCGAGAATGCTCAGCACCATCCCTAGGGTGCAGGATGAATCCTGAGGTGGCTCAGCACCATCCGGAGGGTGCTCAACACCATCCCGAGGGTGCAGGATGAGTCCCGAGGGTGCTCAGCACCATCCGGAGGTTGCTCAGCACCATCCCGAGGGTGCAGGATGAGTCTTGAGGGTGCTCAGCACCATCCCGAGGGTGCAGGATGAGTCCCGAGGTGGCTCAGCACCATCCCGAGGGTGCTCAGCACCATCCCGAGGGTGCAGGATGAGTCCCGTGAATGCTCAGCACCATCCCGAGGGTGCTGAGCACCATCCCTAGGGTGCAGGATGAGTCCCGAGGGTGCTCAGCAGCATCCCGAGGGTGTTTAGCACCATCCCGAGGGTGCAGGATGAGTCCCGAGGGTGCTCAGCAGCATCCCGAGGGTGTTTAGTACCATCCCGAGGGTGCAGGATGAGTCCCGAGGGTGTTGAGCACCATCCCGAGGGTGCAGGATGAGTGCCGAGGCTGCTCAGGACCATCTTGAGGGTGCTCAGCACCATCCCGAGGGTGCTCAGCACAATCCCGGGGGTGCTCAGCACCATCTCGAGGGTGCAGGATGAGTGGCGAGGTTGCTCAGGACCATCTCGAGGGTGCTCAGCACCATCCCGAGGGTGCTCAGCACCATCCGGAGGGTGCAGGATGAGTCCCGAGGGTGCTCAGCACCATCCCGAGGGTGCAGGATGAGTCCCGAGAGTTCTCAGCACCATCCCGCAGGTGCTCAGCACCATCCCGGGGGTGCTCAGCACCATCTCGAGGGTGCAGGATGAGTGCTGAGGTTGCTCAGGACCATCTCGAGGGTGCTCATCACCATCCCGAGGGTGCTCAGCACCATCCCGAGTGTGCAGGATGAGTCCCGAGAGTGCTCATCACCATCCCGAGAGTGCTCAGCACCATCACGAGGGTGCAGGATGAATCCCGAGGTTGCTCAACACCATCTCGAGGGTGCTCAGCACCATCCCGAGGGTGCAGGATGAGTCCCGAGGTTGCTCAGCACCATCTCGAGGGTGCTCAGCACCATCTCGAGGGTGCTCAGCACCACCTCGAGGGTGCTCAGCACCATCACGAGGGTGCAGGATGAGTGCCGAGGGTGCTCAGCACCATCCCGAGGGTGCAGGATGAGTCCCGAGGTGGCTCAGCACCATCCCGAGGGTGCTCAGCACCATCTCGAAAGTGCTCAGCACCATCCTGAGAGTGCAGGATGAGTCCCGAGGGTGCTCAGCACCATCCCGAGGGTGCTCAGCACCATCCCGAGGGTGCAGGATGAGTCCCGAGGGTGCTCAGCACCATCCCCAGGGTGCTCAGCACCATCTCGAGGTTGCAGGATGAGTCCCGAGGTTGCTCAGCACCATCCCGAGGGTGCTCAGCACCATCCCGATGTGCAGGATGAGTGCCGAGGAGGCTCAGGACCATTTCGAGGGGGCTGAGCACCATCCTTAGGGTGCAGGATTAGTCCCGAGGTTGCTCAGCACCATCTCGAGGGTGCTCAGCACCATCCCGAGTGTGCAGGATGAGTCCCGAGGGTGCTCAGCACCATCGCGAGGGTGCTCAACACCATCTCGAGGGTGCAGGATGAGTCCCGATGGTGCTCAGCACCATCCCGAGGGTGCAGGATGAGTCCCGAAGGTGGGGAATTACATTGGGAATTATGAAACTCAAACACATGGAATTGTGGAGGTGGAATTCCATTTTCAGCCTTGGGCACCTGGAGGAGGAGAGGTGTCCTCATCCATAGCAAGGAAAGCCTCGTGCCCCCGTGTATCAGGTGCAGACAATGAACTGTCCAGGGAATCAGCAACAAGTTCCTTCTGCCCCTCCCCTCACCCGTAGGATGGCAACAGCACAAACTGAACTGTGAGGATGATGAGGGCTCAGAGCAGCCCCAGGTGTGAGCAGTGAGGTTGATGAGGGGACAGAGCAGCCCCAGGTGTGAGCAGTGAGGTTGATGAGGAGCGGGTGGGTCCTGCCCGGGGCTGTTTTAGGGGGAGGGTTTCCCTCAGTTCACTTGGGCACGGAGCAGTTGGAGAAGAGGGGTTTATGGTGGGCTCCCCGGGGATATCTCATGGAACGATACCAGGAGCATCTCGTAGGGTCTGGGAGAACACCTGGATGCACTTGGACACGGAGCATTGCTTCAAGGAGGTGCCGAGGGACAAACCTTTGTATCTGGAAGCAGCATTTGAGCAGGTGAGCCAGTGCGGGTTTGCAGGGGAGACTTTTCTCCTTTTCCTTTTTGATTTCATCTTGCCAGGGAGCGACAGAGCTGTGCGGAGGCGAGGTGAGCTCTGCCGGGCCGGCAGGCGGGAGCCGCGGCGCGGAGCCGTGTCCGTCCCGGCCGCTCTGGGCGCGGGGCTCGGGTACCGCCGGGGTCCTTTCGGGCCGGTCCCGGTGCCGCTGGGCGGGCCGGGCTCTCCCGGGGCCGGGGCCGGGGCCGCCCCCGCCCGCCGGAGGAGCCGCTTTCCTGCCGGGAGCCGCGCTCCGTCCGGGGCCGGGAGCGCGGGGCCGCCCCCGGGTGCCGAGTGCCGCCGCTGCCGGGGCTCGCGTGGCTCCCCCGGTCCCCCCGCACCTGGAGCGGCGCCAGCCCGGGAGCGAGTCCCGGCGAGGGCCGCAGGGGCACACTTGTGGCTCGTCAGCTTCAGAGTGCGCTGGCAAAAGCCGCTGGGAGGAGGGGAGGGGGAAAAGCCCGACCTTCCGGCCTTTTTGTCTCGGGGCTTTGTCGGTGTTGCTCTTTAGTCGAGCCGCGCCTTTAAATAACGATGTGACGCTTTCTAGAAACTGTGTCCAATACCTTTTGCACCCTCACGTGAGGGCTTCGAGCTCAGGTTTTTCCATTGCCGAGTTAACTGCAGTTAACCCCTCAGCCTTTGCTCCTCACCCCCAAAGAAGGCACAGAACAACTCCAACTGCCTTGGACAGCAGCACCCTGCTTTATTGGAAGCCCTTCTAGGTCTAGACCCCCTCCCAAAAAGGAGCTCTGCTGCAACAAGAAAAGGGGTGCCCCAGCTGCGGGCACTTCTGCACCACCGTGAGTCCAGAAAAACCCAAAATCACCGGAATTTAACCCAAAAAATCCTCAGATCAAAAAAAAAACCCGTGAAAATTGGGCAAAATACGAGAAAACTGCAAAAAATCCCATAAAAATCCCGAATTTGGGGGTCAAACACCACTGCTACCCCGGCTGCGGACACTTCTGCACCGCCGTGAGTCCAGAAAAACCCAAAATCCCAGGAATTTAACCCAAAAAAATCCTCAAATAAAAAAAAAAAAAAACCCAAAAATCCCATAAAATACGAGAAAACGGCAAAAAATCCCATAAAAATCCTGAATTTTGGGGTCAAACAACACTGCTACCCCGGCTGTGGGCACTTCTGCACTACTGTGAGTCCAGAAAAACCCAAAAGCACCGGAATTTAACCCAAAAATTACCCCAATCCAAAAAAACCCCCGTGAAAATCCCATGAAATACAAAAAAATTGCAAAAAATCCCTGGAAAAATCCTAAAAAATCTAGAAAAAAATCTCATAAAATACAAGAAAATTCTGTAAAAATCCCCAAATTCCCCAAATCCCCCAAAACTGTCCCCAGACTGCCCCAAATCCCCCAAAACTGCCCCAAATCCCCTTCAGGATCTTTGGGAACCTCAATTTGTGCCTTTTAGGGATCAGTTTGGGGGATTGGGGAGGTTTTTTGGAGATTTTTGGTTGATTTCAGGGTATTTCAGGGTGATTTTGAATGATTTTGGGTTATTTCAGTTTGATTTTAGGTGACTTCAGGGTGATTTTGGTTCACTAGGCTGATTTTGGGGTGTTTCAGGCGGATTTCAGGTGACTTCAGTTTGGTTTTGGTGTATTTTAGGCTGATTTTGAGTGATTTTAGTGCATTTCAGGCCAATTTTGGTTGATTTCAGGGTGATTTCTGGTGATTTCAGGCTGTTTTTTTGCTGATTTTGGGGTGCTTGAGACTGATTTTGGGGTGTTTCAGGTTGATTTCAGTTGATTTCAGGGTGATTTTGAGTGATTTTGGGGTGTTTGATGGCAATTTTTGGGTATTTTGGGGTGTTTCAGGCTGATTTTGAGTGATTTTGGGGTACTTCAGGCTGATTTGGGGTTATTTCAGGCTGATTTTGGTTGATTTCAGGGTGGTTTTGGGTGATTTTGGGCTATTTCAGGCTGGTTTTTTTCCGTTTTTTCACCGATTTTTGCTGATTTTGGCTGATTTTGTGCCGATTTCTGGATTTTAGGGCACATTTCTCGAATGCCACCCTGACGTGCGCATCGGGCGCCGTTTCCACCGGGGCTGCGTCTCCCGCCTGGGGGGTCTCATCTTCTGTCCCCAAACCCCCCAAAACTGCCCCAAATCCCCCAAAACTGCCCCAAATCTCCTTCAGGATCTTTGAGAACCTCAATTTTGATCCCGGTGACGTTGTCCCTGCCCCGCACCCGGTGATGTCATCACCGGTTTTGTGATGTCATCGTCGGCCCGGTGACGTCATAGTGTTCCCCGTGATGTCACCTTCTCTCCCCACGTGACGTCACGTGTCCCGCCCGGTGACGTCATCCGCACTCCGTGATGTCATCGCCAGCTCGTGACGTCACCGCCCCCTGTGTGACGTCACAAGCCCCCCTCCCCCCAATGTATGACGTCACCACCCCCCCGTGTCTGACATCACCCCATGCCCCCATATGATGTCACAACCCCCGTGTATGACATCACCATGTCCCCCGTGTATGACGTCACGGCGCTGCTGTTGATGGCATCATGGCGGCCCCGTTGATTACATCACTGCGGCCCCGTGTATGACATCACGGCTCTGCCGTCGATGACGTCACGGCTCTGCCGTCGATGATGTCACTGCGTCCCCTGTCAATGACGTCACAAGAGGAGGACGGCTCCACCTGCCTGCACCATGCGGCCAAGAACGGGAACCTGGAGATGGTGGAGCTGCTGCTGGGAACCGGACAGGTGGACGTCAACGCCCAGGTGAGTGGTCAGTGAGTGACCACTGAGTGTCCACTCACTGTCTTGAGTGTCCACTCACTGTCCTGAGTGTTCTGAGTGAGCCCTGAGTGTGTCCTGAGTGTGTGAGTGTCCACTCTGTGTGTCCCTGCTGGGAACTGGACAGGTGGACGTCAACGCCCAGGTGAGAGGTCAGTGAGTGACCCCTGAGTGACCCCTGAGTGTCCACTCACTGTGTCCTGAGTGACCCCTGAGTGTCCACTCAGTGTCCGGAGTGTCCTGGCAGTGGTCAGAGGGTCAGGGCTGCTCTGGGGCTGGTTTTGGGCTGTTTTTTGGCTGTTTAGGGGTTGTTTTTCGGGTGTTTTTTTGGCTGTTTTAGGGCTGGTTTTGGGGTCGTTTTGGGGCGGTTTTTGTGCTGGTTTTGGGTTGTTTTTGGGGTGTTTTGGGGTGATTTTGGGTGTCTGGAGGCGGCGCTGACCCCTGGATGACCCCTCAGGACAACGGCGGCTGGACCCCGATCATTTGGGCGGCCGAGCACAAACACATCGAGGTCATTCGGCGACTGCTGACCCGAGGGGCCGACGTCACCCTGACCGACAACGTGAGTGCACCTGGGGACACCTGGGAGGACCTGGGGGGACCTGAGACACACCTGGGGACACCTGGACACACCTGGGGACACCTGGACACACCTGGGGACAGCTGGGGACACACCTGGGGACACCTGGGGGGACCTGAGACACATCTGGGGACACCAAAACCACACCTGGGGACAGCTGAGATACACCTGGGGACACCTAGTGACACCTGGGGACAACTGGGGACACCTGGGGACAGCTGAGACACACCTGGGGACAGCTGAGGAACATCTGGGGAACATCTGAGATACCTGAGACACACCTGGGGACACCTGGAGAACATCTGGGAGACATTTGGGGACACCTGGGGGGACCTGAGACACACCTGGGGACACCTGGACACACCTGGGGACACCCCTGGGGACACCAAAACCACACCTGGGGACAGCTGAGATACACCTGGGGGCCACCTGGGGACAACTGGGGACACCTGGGGACAGCTGAGACACACCTGGGGACAGCTGGGGAACATCTGAGATACCTGAGACACACCTGGGGACACCTGGAGAACATCTGGGAGACATTTGGGGACACCTGGGGACACCTGGGACACACCTGGGGACACACGTGGAACCCAGTCTAGAACTCAATCTAGAACCCAGTCTAGAACGCTCTAGAACCCAGTCTAGAACGCTCTAGAACCCAGTCTAGAACAATCTAGAACATGATCTAGAACACTCTAGAACCCAATCTAGAATGCTCTAGAACACAGTCTAGAACAATCTAGAACGTGATCTAGAACGTGATCTAGAACCCGATCTAGAACACACCTGGAACACACCTGGGGACATCTGGGACACACCTGGGGACACCTGAGATACACCCGGGGACATCTGGGGACACACCTGGGGATACCTGGGGACACCTTGGGGACACACCTGGGGACACCTGGGGGCCCCTGAGATACACCTGGGACACACCTGGGGACACCTGGGGACACCTGAGATATACCTGGGGACACCTGGGCACACCTGAGATACCTGAGATACACTTGGGGACACACCTGGGGACACCTGGGATAGAAGGAACACACCTGGGCACACCTGAGGGTACCTGGGGGGGGTACCTGGGAACATACCTGGGGACACCTGGGATAGAGAGGATACATCTGGGACACACCTGGGGACAGCTGGGGACACCTGGGGGTACCCGGGACACACGTGGGATGGAGAGGATACATCTGGAACTCACCTGGGGGGACCTGGGGACATCTGGGGACACCTGGGCACACCTGGGATAGAAGGAACACACCTTATTGGGTTTTGTTTATTGGATGTAGGGGTTCAGATGGGGTAGGGTCGGTTTGTTTAGCTGAGTTTTGGGTGTTAATTAGGTGGCTTTTGTTAGATGCAGTTTTCAATTTTTGAAAGTTTTTTTATTGAGTGGTTTTAAGGTGATTTTTAGTAATTGATGGTATAATTTTATTTTGTTTGTAGTTGGTGTATAAAAACGTATATGTTCTATTTATTTAATGTTGTCTTTTTTAGTTTAGGTGTTGATGATAAGTTTGGATTTCTTTCTGTAGTGTGTTTCTTATTAGTTTTACTTCTGGGGACAGGCATTTATATGGTGGATTTTTAGAGGTATATTTTTGGGGGTGATTTTTTTAACATTTTAGTAGTTTAGATCGATTTTTTATGTTTTTCATTAGGTATTATTTTTTTTATTGAGTATTGTAATTATGTATTAGTATAAAGGTAGAGCTTTGGGGTTTTTTTTAACTATTGTTTAGGGTTAGTTGAATGGCTTTGAGTTCAGTGCATCGGGCTGATTATTTTTGAACAGTTGGTGTGGTTTGTTGTGTGGAGTTCAATAGGGTTGCTTTTTATTTATGTTTAACTTTGCTGATGTGATAAGAACTGTTAGTGACAGAGCATAGCATCTGTTTTTGCCGGTAGTCGGTTGTACGGTGTGGGTTTTGTTTGTGTTACCTGTTTTGGGTTTTTTTTTTTGTTAGTGAGATTAAAGTTTTTATTTTGGGGTTGTGATTAAATTAAATTTTTTAGGGCAATTTAGATTTTTGACACGGATGCACTGTGATGAGAGTACATTAGTTGTTTTATGTGGTATTGGTGGTTTAGATAGGGGGAATATTTGTTTTGAAAATTTGTTTTGGTATTGTTAGTTGAAGTGTTTGGATGAGTTGTGTTTCAGTGTTGAATCTTTCTGAGGGGGTTCAGATTTTTTCTAGGTTAAGATTTTTTTTCCCTTAATTGGTGGAGGTACTGTAATTTTATTGATGACATTGATGGGAATTTGATGCTGTTTGTTTTTTGGTTATTTTATTTTTAGGAATTTGATTTTTGCAGTAGGCCTGGAAGAATTCACTTTATTTCAAAACATACTAGTTTAATGATATAAAGGTTTCCATATTAACTCCTCAGTGTCTTAGATTTTTTTTCTTATTTAGTTTTTCCAGAATTTATTGATAATTTAGCAATCAAGCAGGGATGGCACCCCGTTCTTGAAAAGACGGCTATGGAAAAACCTGTCTCTAACAACACGTACCTGACGGACGGCAACAATTTTGCCATTATTACAGGGCCAAATTCGAGCGGCAAATCAACATCGGCATGGACTGCTGGAGGAGAGGAGTTTCTGGTGGGCTCCCAGTGACATCTGATAGAGTGACTTTGTCTCTTTATGGACTTTTAGATTTGGGTTCTTTTTCCCTTTGAACTGAAGATTGATGAGAGGGAGGCGAGTTTTCTCTCGTTTGGTCTCAGTTGTTTATTTTTTCTTATCAGCATTACAAGGTACAAGGAGCTATGTGCACTATGATAGAAAAGGGGTAAAATAGCTAACAAAGATCTTCTTCAAGGTCTTTTATATGTCCATTTACCCAATTAACAGGTGCCAACTAAATTATTTTTCTTAGTTGTTGGAGTCTGAGATGCAGACTGTGTGCCCTTGTTTTTAGTGTTTAGTTCTGGGATTCAAGAAAACACTGAATTTCATATAATATGAAATTCATGAGCATGTTTTCATGTGATACATGAAAACAAATGCTAAAGTTAGATAAGAAAGGTAGGTGTGTAGATTAGAAAGTTTCTTAAATCACTGGGTGAAAAAGTAGTTTAGAGAACAGGAGACAAGATGGAGGATGTAGGGTGTTGTCTCTTGTCCTTCTTCTTTCTTCTTCATGTTCTTCTCCTAGAGGTTTTTGGGTAATAGTTAGTGATTGGATAGAAAATGCCGCAGTGCATCACAGAGGTGATGGGTCATTGGGTCATTAAGAAAAATAATATACGTGTCTATAGTTAATTGGATAAAAGTAAGTATAAAGATAAAAGAACTGCGTAGTTCGGGGCCATTTTGTGTATCAGACAGGAAGTGTGCCACAAGGCCTTGTTTGTACCATCAGAAGAAAGAAATGTACCAGATTGCAAAGATTAACCTTGTAACCAGCCTGGAGAGATCTGTTAAGTTTTGCAAGGATCCTTCAATAAACACGAGAAACAAGATTCTAACGAGCTCGAGAGTTTACTTCGAATCATAAAGACTGAGATAAGTAGAACTCCCCATGAGGGAGGATCCCAGAAGAATTCAGCCCAGAGAAGGCTGGGAAATTAGAGCAAAGCTGTATCTACAGAGAATTCAGCCCAGAGAAGGCTGGGAAATTAGAGCAAAGCTGTATCTACAGAGAATTCAGCCCAGAGCAGGCTGGGGAACTAGAGAAACTGTATCTACAGAGAATTCAGCCCAGAGCAGGCTGGGGAACTAGAAAAGCTGTATCTACAGAGAATTCAGCCCAGAGCAGGCTGGGGAACTAGAAAAGCTGTATCTACAGAGAATTCAGCCCAGAGCAGGCTGGGGAACTAGAAAAGCTGTATCTACAGAGAATTCAGCCCAGAGCAGGCTGGGAGACTAGAGAAAAGTTGTATTCAAAGACAACTTTGAGCCCAAAGGAGGCAAAGAAAAAGAATGAGACGTTACAAGTGGTGCCCCGTGTGAGGAAAGAAACTCACAAAAGCTTCAATCAACACCTGCAGGATCACAGCAACCAGTTCCTGAAAGAAATCCGTCTGGAGAAAAACATCTGCTATCACATTCCGAAATTCCAAGGGCCCTGGACTCGGAACATTGGATTCTGCTGGTCAGTAATCTGAAGATAGGCAGGTCTGGTAAGCTGCATACAGTCTAGATAATGGGGTTGAGTATTTATAAAGAGAGATTGTTCAAACCCAGGATATGGGGGAAAATATAAATATGATGTTTAAAGAGTTAAGAGCCCCGGGAATGTGGGGAGATGAACTGCCCTTTCTGAAAGCGCGGGAAACCCAGATAATTCCCCAGCGGCGTGGTTCCCCTGCCCCCGTCCCTTCAGAGAACGTGGGGGGACGAGGGAGGAATGCGAGGGAAAACTGAACACCGGGAAACTTGTGTTACTTCAGAAAGCAGAGTGAGCAGTTTGTTATATTGTTAGAGGTTAAAAAAAATTGCATGGAGAGATATGATGGTTTATATAGAATTTTTTTGGAATTATTGCAGTTAGAAAAAATGGCGGGGGGGGGATGGAAAAAAAAAAAAAAAAAAAAAAAAAAAAGTTAGAAAAGTTCCACGCTGTTTCTGAACCCACGCCTTTAGAACAGCCCCCTACCCTGCACCCTCCATGCACGTCAGAGGAGCCAGAGCGAGGGAGGGAGCTTACCCCGCCCTCTGACGAATTTAATAACACAGAGATGTTAGAAAAGGCTGGTAAAGGTGTGTCTGCCCAAGAGGGGACACGGGGGTATTCGCTCAGCAGGCGACCCCGAAAATACCCGCCCATCAGGCGGAGTTAGAAGCTGCCCAAGAGGAAAGGCTTCGAAATGCGGCGGGAGACGGCGGGATGGCCGCGCCGCGGAGTGACCCCGAGCAAAGGGGGGAAAGTTTAGAAAGAAAATATATATATATATATATATATATTAGAACGCTGCCATAGACAGACAGCGAAAGAAAAGGGGCTGGCCAAAGCTCCAAAGGCACACCCCGCAGGGAGATCAGTGCCGCGATCCATGACGAGGAGGAGCCGGCCCTCCGGAGGGGAGATTGGCGGGGCCCCCGTCGAGCCGCGCATGCGCGTTTCGGCACTGAAGCGGAGCCTGTGAAGTTCGGGAAGTCGGCCCGACTGACTCAGTCGGTAGAGCCTGAGACTCTTAATCTCAGGGTCGTGGGTCCGTTTTCTGGGACAAACAGCAGTCACCCAAAAAGGGATTTATCTCCTGAAAAGGAGTTTCTCCCTAAATATAAGTTTTTAGAGTTTTTTCTCAGATTCAAAAGCAGCACATGGCAGCACACAGCAGCCAGAAACGCTGTCGCCATGGTAACCACCAGTCAAACAACTCCAGCAACTTCGATGAAGCTACAGAAAGCAACAAAACAAAAGAGAAAGAACAGAAAGGTGGATATCTCAGAGAGGGACAAAAAAGAGGGTGTTTTGATTGGACAATTCAAAAATTAGAAGCTTTGCAAATTGTATTGTTGGTAAATCAGCAAATTGTTGTAATCATGATTGACATCTAAAAAGAAGTCTCTATTGAATGAAGTGCCTTCAAAAATAGATCAAAAAGTTTATAGATATTTTATAGTGAAATATATATAAATGTTGTATTTCTAATAATATCTGCTGGTTTTGTTTTTACAAAATAGCATGGAAAATGATATTAATACATCCCAAGAAATTGAAAAAATTTTTATTCTGTTTCAGTATTCCCAATACATGAAGGTTTTGAAAAAGTTATATTCTCTATACATCTACTGATAATGTAATACTGTATCATATGGAGTGATCATCAAGCATTATTACTGTAGTTACAGTCAGTTTCTGCAAGAAGCATTTCTTTAAAATTGAGTCGAAAGATCATATGATTAACCCTACAGAAAAAGGATTGAATGACAGTTTTTTGTTTTTTTTTATTTTTAACCTTTCCTTTCATTTGAGTATGTGTATTGTGGAGTTAGTTCAATACAGTTTTCAGTAATCTCAAAATTATGTTAACCATATATTACCCATTTGCTTGGTATTTTTTTACAATTAGGCAATTTTAATGTGAGTCCTTTTGTTATAAAAAAAAAAAAACCAAAAAACAAAAAACCCCAAAACATGTATAACAGCATATATACCAATTTGGATTTTGAATTTTAGTTAAAAAGTTAGACTTAATGTTTCTGAAAAGTACTACAAAAGCTGAATAGCAAATTACCCAACCTGTGGTGTTGTATTTTTTTTTTCTAGTGAAACTGCACTCTAAAAATCCTAACAAGTGTAAACATATACCAAGCAAATTCTTGTTATGAATGAGTATTTTTAATAACATTTACAGTTATTATAAGTTATTCTCAAAACCAGATAACATAGAATGGTGATAAATTTGTTACATCACTATAATCTCTATAGTGAACCAATATTCCTACTATATTGTGTTCAAAGAAGTGTATACCAAACTTTTAGTTGCCTTTTATAATAACAACAGAGTAAGATTAAGTCATATTCTCATCTGATATAGATTAAGTGTTAATAGAATTAATCAAAATTAAATATCATTATGTTTAAGTTTGAGTGTTTTTAAGTTAAGTCATAACTTTGGTATTTTTTAATTTTAAGTTTTGTTACTTCCTTTTATCATAATTAATTTCTAACAGGTTTAAATTTAAATTGCTTTATGTTTTATTGAAGACATTTGTTTAAAATGCATAGTTATTTTCCTATAGAGATGAAGATAATTACAACTGAAACAGTGGTGACAGAACACTGGTGAACACCTGCTTAAGAATAGAGGTGAATGCAATTTGTGACACCCTTGATTTCATTAGAAGTTCTATTGTTTGTTATAATCTCTACAGTTTTAGTTTTCTATAAGTTGCATAAAAAACTTAGTGATTGTTATTTACAAAAAATTTAAAAGTTTTTCACTTTAATTCATTTTTAGTCACTAAGACGTGAATATTTTAAATTTATTATCTTGATTTCCTCAGACATTCACTGATGACATATTCATTCTATAATGTAAATTTATAGATTTCTATGATGAGCATTAGCTATAAAGTGTCTGTTGGGGAGGATGAAGCAGGGAAACCTGAATGTGTTTGTTTAACAAAAGATTCTGAAGGTATGAGGCCTAGAATTGAGATAGAAATGAAAGCCTGCTTTGAATCATAAGATACTGAGTTACTATATGACCAAAGGAAAATAGCCTAGCCAGTTGAAGGAGAATCCCTGCTGACAAACCAATGTCCTGTTGATAGGAAAGTCCAGAGGTAAAGAAACAAGGATAGAACTTGTAAAGCTCTGTGAAGTGTAAAATGCAACACTGTATGTTAAAATAGGGAACCTCATAGGCTGTATGTAAATTCTTTAGTGGGTGTGTCTCATGGTGATTGGTTACTAAGAATTAGAATATTCACTATAGGAAAGCATATAATCGATTGTAACAGGAGCCTCGCTCTCTTACCTCCTCCCTCCCCCATCCAACCTCACCTTCCCTGCTCTACCTGTTCTCTCTCCCCTCCCCCGGACCACGTGGACGCCGAGGCTGGTGGCGGACACGGGTCTCCCCTCCTTTTACCCTTATAATAAATTGCTTATACTTGAACAGCTTGACCCTGGAGAAGTCTCTCACCGCGAGCGAGAATTATAAACTCCAGTACCTGGCGCCCAACGTCTGAGACCCGTCCCACGCCTTCTCCATCGGTGAGACACTTCTCCATCATTGGTAACTAAAAAGACTGGTTTTTCACCCTTTAAGGCCGTCTAGAGTGCAGTTTACGCGGCTGATCACCGTAACACTGTAACTCTCTTTCCCCTGTTCCGCGGCATCCTCGGGCACGGGCCGGCTGTTGCTTAGCAGCGTCGGCTCCGGAGCTTTAGAGGTATCGGCCGCGTGGTTTTTTCGGGGTGCAGGTTGCCAGGCGACCTCGGCACCCCTGGTTTCCGCAGGGCCCTGTGGCATTGAGAAGTGTGGCGAAGCCGCATCTCTTCTGTGCTACACGGGACTCCCCCCCTGCGTGGTTTATTCGGGGTGCAGGTTGCCAGGCGACCTCGGCACCCCTGGTTTCCGCAGGGTCCTGTGACACGAGAGAGGGTGGCAAAGCCACATCTCTTCTGTGCTACACGGGACTTCCCCCCCTGCGTGGTTTTTTCGGGGTGAAGGTTGCTTGGCAGCGTCTGAACCCCTGGTTTCCGCAGGGCCCTGTGACACGAGAGAGGGTGGCAAAGCCACATCTCTTCTGTGCTATACGGGACTCCCCCCCTGCGTGGTTTTTTCGGGGTGCAGGTTGCCAGGCGACCTCGGCACCCCTGGTTTCCGCAGGGCCCTGTGGCACTGAAAAGTGTGGCGAAGCCGCATCTCTTCTGTGCTACACGGGACATCCCCCCTGCGTGGTTTATTCGGGGTGAAGGTTGCCAAGCAGCGTCTGAACCCCTGGTTTCCGTGGAGCCCCCGTGGAGCTCAGGGGGGCGTTGCAAGGCGACGTCTCACCTGGGCTAGGAGGGGAAAGCCTCTACGTGGTCGAGCGAGGGGCAAACGCTGCCACAGCATCTGCACCCCGATCTCTCTAAAAGTTTTTCCGCTGCAGTGTCCAAACCGTAGCTTTTAGACGACTCTGCAGCGTGGTTATGTGCGAGTATTACTAAGTGACACCAGAGAACGGACAGGAGGTGCCTGGCCAGCACCCATCGCCCGAGCTCTGAGAGACGAGCCAACATCATTTAGATAAGAGGTGAGTCACAAACCAGTCTATCATGGGTCAAAGCTATTCTACCCCAGAAAAAAAGCTGTATAAGCAACTAAAATTCTCACTGAAAGCCAGCCAGAGTAAATTGCCTAAACAAGAACTAAAAACCCTCCTAACCTGGACTCTAGTTAATTTCCCAAACGCAAAACACTCAGAATTCTTTACTAGAGATTTCTGGGACACAGTTGGTAATAAGCTGTTTAATAACATCTCCCGCCGAGACATGGCAGCCGCTAAACTCCTCCCAGCCTGCAGAGCACTCGTAGAAATGTATGCTGCCAATACACAACCCGCGGCCCCCGTACCCTCGGTCCCCGCTGTCCCCCCTCCCCCCGACCATGCGACCCCCGTACCCTCGGTCCCTGCCGTCCCCCCTCCCTTCCTGCCCGCTCAGACCGGTGTGCCACCACCCCCCGACCATGCGGCCCCCGTACCCTCGGTCCCCGCCGGCCCCCCTCCCTTCCTGCCCACTGAGACCGGTGTGCCCCCTCCCCCCAACCACGTGGCCCCCGTTCCCCCTACCCCAGTTCCGGCACGCTCCATTCCCACCCCTCCCCCCACCTTCCCCGTCCCACCGCCCCGCTTTTGCCCCCCTCCTGCCGTCCCAGCTTCCCCCGATGTCGCGGTCCCGCCCCGTTCCACCGTCCCCGCGGCTATGGGCCCCGCCGCCGCTGCGGCTCCGCCGACCCCCGCCGCCGCTGTCCCCGCGGTCCCGCCTTCCCCCGCCGACACCGTGGTTCCCGGCTCCGCCACCCCGCCCGCCCTCGGCATCGCGGTTCCCGCAGCTCAGTTCCCCTACACCCCCTCCGTGCCGCCCGCGCCGCCTTGGTGCCCCGCGGGCTCCGCTTTCCCGGCAGCTGTGCAGTCGCCAGTCCCGCCGCCGCCGCCGTCCAGCAACACCGTCCCGAGCGGTGCGGTGCGACCCGATTCGGAACTCGCGCTACCGTACACCACTCCCCCATGCTGCCCTGCGGCGCTGACGTCATCCACGCATGCGCAGTCACCGCTTCTATCGCCGATGGTCCCGGCCCCGCCCCCGTGTCCTCCGTGCCACCGCCCCGTGCCAGCCCCACAAGCCGCGGCGGGGGAAAGCAAGGACGGACCCGGGACCCCGGCTCTACAGCTGCTGACACCCGCGCCGCCTCTGCCACCGCCCGGCTCGGCCACTGTCCCGTTCCCACAACCCCTCCTCGCGCTGCAGCCTGCTCCATCGCTTCCACCCGACCCTGCTACACGGATCCCGCCTGCATCTGCCGCGCCAGCAGTTCTACCCGACACCATGGAACAACAACAGCCACCATCGCAACAGAATCCATACACAGAGGTCCCCTCGACTAGCCTGACGACCCGCCCACTCCTGCTCAGCTCCCCTGCGTCGCAGCTGCCGCCTCTGCCAAGTACCCAAAACAGCTTCAACAATCCTCACCTGACAGACTGGCATGAAGTGAAGCGTCAGATCTGCAGAGAAGAAAGTCTTAATCCTTTGGCTATGCCTGTTTTAGTGAGCCAACAGCCCGGAGGTCCCAAAACATGGGCCCCCATCCCATCTCAGGATATAAAAGAACTAAGAAAAGCAGTGAGAGACAGTGGCATTTGTTCCCCATATTTTAAACAACTGTTGAAAAGTACTCTAGAAGGATACACACTTACACCAAATGACTGTAAAAATCTTGCTAGTGTAACTCTAACAGACTCACAATATATGCTGTGGGAATTCAAATGGAGAAAAATGCTCACAGAAGTGTTAGCAACTTACAGGCAAAGTACTGATGCAGATCTTCGTGCCCTCACTATGTCTAAATTAACTGGTGATCACCCTGATGATAGAAACGAAGATCAAATAAATTTACCCAGAATAGTATTAGATGACATTAAAAAGATGGCTCGCAGAGCTTTTTTGCAAGTTCAACCTGCAGGAACTTTTGAAAAAGCATATAACCTTATTAACCAAGAGCTGTCTGGACCATTTACCACTTTTGTTGACAGAGTACTCCAAGCAGCAGAGAGGCAATGCAGTGATGAGATAGCCCGCCCGATAATGGTACGTGACATTATCGAGAACAATGCTAACGCAGAATGCAAGAGGGTCATCAAAGCCCTAGGAAAAGAAAGACCCACAGTGCCTGAAATGATTAATGCCTGTAACAAAATCGGAAGTCCACAGCAAATGGCAACGATCCAAGCAAATGAACTTGGAAAGACTTTAGGAGAAAAAATTGAAAGAGCTCTTATAGCTCAAACAGCACAAGCAGATACACGAGACCAAAAACTCACTGAAATCTTAACTGCTATACACCTAAACTCACAGCAACAGAGCAACAACATGACTGTTATGCAAACTGCAGTAACCACAGGACCTTGTTATTTTTGCAAAAAACCTGGCCACATTATGAGGTACTGCCCAGCAGCTAAAGGGACTGCAGAAGCACCAAATCAGTACCCTATCTATGACAGAGACAAACATCCTAATTCGCAGTGGTATGCCAAACATAACAATGCTAAAAACCATATTCCAAAAAACCCGAAAGCGAACGCGCAATGCCATCGCGTGACGAAACAAGTAGTGGCATCACAAGCACCCAAGGGAAAATTTGTCCATACCCCAGCAACGATGCACTTCGCTTCGTCGCCAGCAGAATCCCAAGCAATGACACAGACCTGCTACCCCCCAGGGTCTTGGTGCACTCTGGCAGCCTCCAAACCAACAACCTTTTTGAAAGAGGATGGCTATGACTATATATCAACAAGCACCACTGGGACTTCACAAAAAAGACAAGACTTTTTAGTGGTAGGCAAAGAAAGGAATAGCATCCTGGGACTGCTTGTTCTGCCTTGTGTAATGTCAGTCAACTGCAAAGAAGAACTACTGGTGTTAGCCAAAGCCTATGACCCCCCACTACACATCCGGCCTAACACCCCTATAGCTATTGCTATAGCACTGCCCCTGGAGACTATAGATCAGATACCACCACGCTGTTTCCCAGCTGCTCCTGCAAATCCTGAGGTATGTTGGATTCAACACATAAGCTGTGACCGGCCAATAATAACTTGCCAATTGTCTAGTTGTGGGGTTCAGGTTAATATCAGAGGGATGATTGATACGGGTGCAGATGTCTCTATAATCTCTAATGATCACTGGCCAGCAGATTGGAAGCTGATAAATCCCTCAGGTACTATCACAGGCATTGGAGGTGCCACTCCATGTTTACAAAGTGAGTCTGTAATCAGTATTACAGGACCAGAAAGAAAAAAAGGATTGATCCGTCCCTATGTGGTGCAAAAACCCATCACAGTATGGGGAAGAGATTTACTTTCACAGTGGGGAGCAAAAATTGAAGTGGGTTTTTTGTAGGGGCCACTGAAGCACTCAGTACTTTAAAACTGACCTGGAAAACTGACACCCCTGTCTGGGTCGACCAGTGGCCCTTGCCGGATAATAAGCTGAGTGCCCTCAAAAGACTGGTAACTGAACAATTACAAAAAGGTCACATTAAACCCACTAACAGTCCCTGGAATTCACCTGTGTTTGTTATCCACAAGAAAGCCTCTGACACCTGGCGATTGCTACAAGATCTTAGGAAAATCAATGCAGTAATTGAAAGCATGGGACCACTCCAACCTGGACTGCCTAACCTCTCCATGATCCCAAGAGAGTGGCCACTTGTTATTATTGACCTAAAAGACTGTTTCTTCAACATCCCCCTGCATCCAGATGATGCACCCCGCTTCGCTTTCTCAGTGCCAAGTACAAACCTACAAGAACCCCTCCAGAGGTATCATTGGCTTGTTCTACCTCAAGGCATGCGAAATTCACCTACTATCTGTCAATATTTTGTAGCCCGTGCGCTGTCTCCGGTTCGTAAGCAATTCCCACAATCAGTTATCCTTCATTACACGGATGATCTCCTCGTCGCAGCGCCGACACAAAAACAGATGGAAGAAACCCGCAACAGAGTAGTCACAGAAATAAAAAAAGCTGGACTGGTAATCTCTGAATCAAAAATACAAGAAGCTGCTCCTTGGAAGTACTTGGGATGGAAGCTAACAGAACAATCCATCACACCACAAAAGATACAACTGCGGACTAACATTCGTACCTTACAGGATTTACAGCAGCTCTTGGGAGAAATTAATTGGGTCAGGCCTGTGTTGGGAATCACAGCTGATGAACTAGCCCCACTCTTTGACTTGCTAAGGGGAGACAGTGACATCAAATCCCCTAGATTTCTCACCCCTGAAGCCTACAAAGCTCTAGAAAAAATTACAGATGCTTTGCAAAACAGACAAGCGCACCGCTATGTTCCAGATAAACCCTTTTTCCTTGCAGTGTTGGGAGAAAAACTGAGATTGCATGGTCTCATTTTTCAGTGGGACCCATCTCAAAAAGATCCTTTGCTAATAATTGAATGGGTTTTTCTTCCCTACAGGTCGCCAAAGACAATATTCACATCTTTAGAAATGATATCCCAAATTATCATCAAAGGCAGAGCAAGACTTCTTTCAATATCTGGTCGTGAGTTCACAACCATTTACTTACCCCTGATAAAAACTTATTTTGATTGGGCAATGCAAAAATCTCAAGACCTGCTCTATGCCTTACTAGATTTTCCAGGTGTTTGTTCTATCCACTATCCAGCGCACAAACTAATCAAAGCTAAATTATGCTACAGAGAAAAACCCCTGCTCAGTGAAGAACCCTTAGATGCCATTACTCTCTTCACTGATGGGTCAGGACAAACACACAACTCAGTCATAACATGGCAGAGTAAAGAAACTAAAACCTGGAAACAAGATGTTCAAAAAGTTGAAGGATCTCCCCAAATTGTTGAATTGGCAGCAGTTGTAAGAGCATTTCAGCTCTTCCCAGAACCCTTCAACCTAATCACTGATTCAGCATACGTCGCCAATATTATTCAGAGGATTGAGGGATCTGTTTTAAAAGATGTGAATAACGACAAACTGTGTCTTTGGCTCACCTGCCTCTACCAAATTATGTCACACAGGAGTAATCCTTATTTTGTTTCCCACCTTAGAGCCCACTCTGGTCTCCCAGGATCTATTGCAGAGGGAAATGCACGAGCTGATGCACTGGCATCAGCAGCATCTGAAGAAGAAGTTGTAGCAAGCATTGAAAGCTCTGCTTCAGTGCTTCCTGCAACTACACTGCCTAACACTGTTGAACAGGCCAAATTGAGTCATGCATTTTTCCACCAAAATGCGCAAGCACTCAAACGAGACTTTTGCATTACCCTCGAACAAGCAAAGAGTATTGTACGGGCCTGCCCAGCCTGTCAGCTTGTCCAACCAATCCCCTCCACAGGAGCCACCAACCCACGAGGGTTGGAAAGCTTGCAAAAATGGCAAACTGATGTTACTAAGTACCCCTCTTTTGGAAAACTTAAAAATCTCCATGTCTCCATTGATACATTTTCAAATGCAATTTTTGCTTCTGTACATACAGGGGAAACAACAAAAGATGTTTGCCAACATTTCTCACAAGCGTTTTCCTATTTAGGTGTCCCCAGAGAAATTAAGACAGATAATGGTCCTTCATATGTTTCACAAAAATTAGCTGCATTTCTAAATGACTGGGGTGTTCGGCACACCTTTGGCATTCCCTACTCCCCCACGAGTCAAGGAATGATAGAAAGAACACATCAAACTCTAAAACGTATTTTAGATCATCAGAAAGGGGGAGAAGCCCAGGCTACACCTCAAAGGAGGCTGAGTAAGGCCTTGTATGTTTACAATTTCTTGAATAGCTCTGCAGAAGAGCCAGACCCCCCCATTTACAGACATTTCTTAAACAACAAAAAGGCAAAACTGAAAGATCACCCCCCAGTTTTAATTAAAAATTTGGAGTCAGGACAGATAGAAGGACCGTATAACCTTGTAACATGGGGGAAAGGGTTTGCGTGTGTTTCTACAGGCGGAGGACTCAAGTGGATCCCTGCAAAAAACGTGAAGCCATACCACACATCAAAACCCACAGACACCCTCGCATCAGCTGACAACTCTGCAAACAAAAGCAAAGAAGCAAGCACGCAGACCTGAACGGCGCAGAATCACCAGGAGAAGATGATCTGCTTAAGACTGTTTCAGAAAATGAAACTTCAGTATTTGTGTAAATGCATATTGTTTTTAACCTTTTGCTTTAGTTTTTGTAGTGAAGCTTTACCTGTAAATCAACCTAAGACAAATGTCTGGGTTGCCTTAGCCAAGTCTGCAGGCTCTGACACCATCTGCCTATCAGACACAAGCCCTGACAAACCCTTTTCAACCTGTCTAGTTGGAGTACCTCTCCCAAAGGGTTTTGACAATGTTACTCTTGAAAAGTATTGGCCATATGATGATCATCACATTTCTCCAACTCCCAGTGCAAGACACCAAGATTATATTGATAATTCTAAAGTGGATCAATCTGATCTTCAAGAATTAGAAATCCTGGGTTCATTAACTATGAACACCTGTTACCTGTTCCATCTCCTAGGAAAGAACAGCCCTAATTTAAATGTCACCCCATACCACCCCGTTTATAACAATATGACCTCATGGTGCCAGCAAACTAAGCTTCTTACATATGAAGAACCTCATGCAGACCGTTTTAACAAACTTCCTATTCGATTCCCCAAAGGAATTTGGCTCATCTGTGGAGACAGGGCCTGGCAAGGTATACCCTCAAAAATAACTGGTGGCCCTTGTGCCATGGGACAACTTACAATCATTGCTCCCAGTGTCAAAGAGGTAATCAAAAAGAAAAACAGGAAAATAAGATCCTCCTGGGGACATCACTATGATAGTAATTGTGATAGTGATTTTCACCCTTGGAGCTCTGGCCGTTCAGTTGCTACAAGTATTTTTCTACCTCAGTTAACTTCCTCAGTAGCCTTAAGACAGCTAAATGAGCTGGGATGCTGGCTCAGCAAAGAAGTAAATGCCACCTCTGCCATGATCAGTGAACTACTGACAGATGAAGGAGCAGTTAGACACGCCTCTTTACAAAATAGAGCCGCCATCGATTATCTTTTATTAGCACATGGACACGGCTGTGAAGATTTTGAAGGGCTATGCTGTATGAATTTGTCTGATCATTCTGTTTCTATCCATAAACAGCTGCAGAATTTAAGAGATTTAGCAAACCAAATCACAACGGATGACCCATCTTGGCTAGACAATTTGTTTGATGGTTTAAGCTTTGCACCCTGGCTAAAGCAACTCTGTAAAATAGGCTTAGTTATTTTAATAGTAATAATTGTAGTTTTAGCAGCAGTACCCTGTATACTTCAGTGTGTGCAAAAATTAACAAATAAGACAGTTTCTAGCATTTTATTAGTTCATCGAGACAGAGGAGATGTTGGGGAGGATGAAGCAGGGAAACCTGAATGTGTTTGTTTAACAAAAGATTCTGAAGGTATGAGGCCTAGAATTGAGATAGAAATGAAAGCCTGCTTTGAATCATAAGATACTGAGTTACTATATGACCAAAGGAAAATAGCCTAGCCAGTTGAAGGAGAATCCCTGCTGACAAACCAATGTCCTGTTGATAGGAAAGTCCAGAGGTAAAGAAACAAGGATAGAACTTGTAAAGCTCTGTGAAGTGTAAAATGCAACACTGTATGTTAAAATAGGGAACCTCATAGGCTGTATGTAAATTCTTTAGTGGGTGTGTCTCATGGTGATTGGTTACTAAGAATTAGAATATTCACTATAGGAAAGCATATAATCGATTGTAACAGGAGCCTCGCTCTCTTACTCCCTCCTTCCCCCATCCAACCTCTCCTCCCCTGCTCTACCTGTTCTCTCTCCCCTCCCCCGGACCACGTGGACGCCGAGGCTGGTGGCGGACACGGGTCTCCCCTCCTTTTACCCTTATAATAAATTGCTTATACTTGAACAGCTTGACCCTGGAGAAGTCTCTCACCGCGAGCGAGAATTTTAAACTCCAATATATAACAGCATATATACCAATTTGGATTTTGAATTTTAGTTAAAAAGTTAGACTTAATGTTTCTGAAAAGTACTACAAAAGCTGAATAGCAAATTACCAAATATGTGGTGTTGTATTTTTTTTTTCTAGTGAAACTGCACTCTAAAAATCCTAACAAGTGTAAACATATACCAAGCAAATTCTTGTTATGAATGAGTATTTTTAATAACATTTACAGTTATTATAAGTTATTCTCAAAACCAGATAACATAGAATGGTGATAAATTTGTTACATCACTATAATCTCTATAGTGAACCAATATTCCTACTATATTGTGTTCAAAGAAGTGTATACCAAACTTTTAGTTGCCTTTTATAATAACAACAGAGTAAGATTAAGTCATATTCTCATCTGATATAGGTTAAGTGTTAATAGAATTAATCAAAATTAAATATCATTATGTTTAAGTTTGAGTGTTTTTAAGTTAAGTCATAACTTTGGTATTTTTTAATTTTAAGTTTTGTTACTTCCTTTTATCATAATTAATTTCTAACAGGTTTAAATTTAAATTGCTTTATGTTTTATTGAAGACATTTGTTTAAAATGCATAGTTATTTTCCTATAAAGATGAAGATAATTACAACTGAAACAGTGGTGACAGAACACCGGTGAACACCTGCTTAAGAATAGAGGTGAATGCAATTTGTGACACCCTTGATTTCATTAGAACTTCTATTGTTTGTTATAATCTCTACAGTTTTAGTTTTCTATAAGTTGCATAAAAAACTTAGTGATTGTTATTTACAAAAAATTTAAAAGTTTTTCACTTTAATTCATTTTTAGTCACTAAGACGTGAATATTTTAAATTTATTATCTTGATTTCCTCAGACATTCACTGATGACATATTCATTCTATAATGTAAATTTATAGATTTCTATGATGAGCATTATCTATAAAGTGTCATTGTATTTACAGGCAGCTTTATACATATTTTAATATATCTTTGTGTAATTACCTTTTAGACACGTGTCATTTAAGATTTTTTTGTTTTCTCACTACAGATGCATCTCGGTAAATAAGTTATGCAGCTGCTTCTATACGGAGTTTTTTTGTGTTGGTTTTTACTCTTTTCCTTGTTTAAGAAGATTTGCATTTACCTAATCCAATGTAGCTTTATTATTTTAGTTTCCAGAATTCTAAAAAAACGTGTCATGGTTGAAAATCAAGTGTTATGAAAGAAACTTCAGATTAAATTAACTACTGAATAATTTAATTAGTCAATTACCTAAGACATCTTATCATTGTTTTATACAAATGCCTTTTAAAAGTTTGCTGTGTTTTAAGCATCTTATAGCTGTTATTTTTAAACCCCTTGCTTTGAAAATGAGTTAAGAAACATCTTTCCAGATGAGGCCTAAGGCTCTGGCCAAGCCTTGGCTTTACCTGGATGGAGAATTTACCAATAAACCCAGAAGTTTTCTGCATCAAAACAATATTCAAGTCAATTTGACTTGGCAATGAGTAAATTAATATAGCAGCTGGATTTTACAGTGAGCTTGGAGAATTGTTATCCAGACATGATTTTCCAATCTTCCACTGATTTATCAGCTGTAGCAGACTCTGAGAGGAGAGTATATATTTAGTATATTTAGTAATTCATATTACAGATTATTTAGATAAGTTTAATATTGCATAATATTAATTATGAATCTTCTTAATAAGTTTTTGATTTCTGTAAAAGTGTTATTTGCTATATGTGTATACATGTGCAAGTGTTTTAATTTGATGATTTTTCATTGTCATAACAAAAAAAACCGCCTCCCTCTCATCAATCTTCAGTTCAAAGGGAAAAAGAACCCAAATCTAAAAGTCCAGTAAAGAGACAGAAAACCAAATCGGGTCAGATTTGGGTCTGTGTACCCCTGACACCCAGAGCTCTTTACATAAAGCACCTTCATATAACCATTCGTGGTTGTGTGCGATCCTGAACGCTAACAATGGTATCGTCCGTTACCCCACAGTGGTATCGCCCGGCCCCCCCCGCCTCCCCGCAATGGTATCGTCCGTTACCCCACGTGGTATCGCCCGGCCCCCCCCGCCTCCCCGCAATGGTATCGTCCGTTACCCCACGTGGTATCGCCCGGCTCCCCCCGCCTCCCCGCAATGGTATCGTCCGTTACCCCACGTGGTATCGCCCGGCCCCCCCCGCCTCCCCGCAATGGTATCGTCCGTTACCCCACGTGGTATCGCCCAGCTCCCCCCGCCTCCCCGCAATGGTATCGTCCGCTACCCCACGTGGTATCGCCCGGCTCCCCCCGCCTCCCCGCAATGGTATCGTCCGTTACCCCACGTGGTATCGCCCGGCTCCCCCCGCCTCCCCGCAATGGTATCGTCCGTTACCCCACAGTGGTATCGCCCGGCTCCCCCCGCCTCCCCGCAATGGTATCGTCCGTTACCCCACAGTGGTATCGCCCGGCTCCCCCCGCCTCCCCGCAATGGTATCGTCCGCTACCCCACAGTGGTATCGCCCGGCTCCCCCCGCCTCCCCGCAATGGTATCGTCCGTTACCCCACGTGGTATCGCCCGGCTCCCCCCGCCTCTCTCTCTCTCTCTCCTCTATCGCATAACCCTTGTTGTTGGCACTAAAATAAAGGTATATTATTGTTGTTATGATTTAAACTGAAATCCCTTTGTGTCCTTTTTGCACTCTGAGATCAAATGAACCTCTCACGAGTCCCACTCGCGTTAGCGCATCATGACATCTAAATTGGCATCACGGACAGGATTTCTGACAGACCGAAGGGGCTGCAGGTTTGTTGTGCAGTCTGTATTAGGGGAAGGACGTCTCGCTCCAGCCGCACCTAGCCCGACACTCCCAGAAGAGTGAGCGGTGTCTAGAAAGCAAGGGGGGCGACTCGAATTTCCCGCAAACTGCACACGCCGAGGTGAAAAGCACCCCACACTCACTTGAGGGCTCTGTCTGCAGGATTTCACAAAAGATCTCTTAGTGCAAAAGGGAGGGACTGTTTTTTGTTGTTGTGTGTATGAATTTTGACTGCTTGTTGTAGCAAAGAGATAACCAGAATTTTAAACTGAAGGAGTGCCTCCCAAGCAGATTTGGTCTTTTTACCCATACAGGGAAGCAAAAAGTTGTGTGTGTGTGTGTGTATAATCTAAGTTTATACCTCCCTGTAGTGGTTTTTCCTTTGTAAAAAAATGACTGAGAACAGCAGTGCAAAAGTTAAAACTGCATTTTATGCATGTTATGCTCTGTTAGCAAAACACAATGCCAGACCTTCTCCAGGAGGGAAAAGTTGGTGCTCAATAATTGGTTTAATTTGGAAAATGTGATTGATAGAGTATGTTCATTACAATATGAAACAAAATTTAAACTGGGCAAAAATAAAACTATACTCTGCTCAGTTTTGGGAGCTTGTCTTACAGCAGCTATAGAAACTCGCTGTAAGTAAAGAAGTAAAGAAAAAACTACCTCCAAAACCTAGTTAAAATTTTGCAAAGACAATTGGATGAAGAAAGAAGTAAGATCAGTCTGTTGCAAGCAGCTCTCCATGATAAAAATTAAAAAAAAAAAAGCTGACTTGCTAAAAGAAACAAGAGAGGAAAACCCCTCTCATTAATCAAATTTACCCTCAAAAAGAGCTAACTTGGATAAAATTGTGGGGAACGCTGCTGTCCTAGTTTGAAACCTCTAATTAAAAATAAAATTTTTAATTAGATAATATAATTATATAACATAATTTTATAATATAATTATTATATAATATATTATATTATAATAGAATATAATATACTATTACTACTATATTATAATAGAACATAATCATATCAATGATAAGGATCTTGATCTGCATGTAACTACTAAAACAGAAATAAAAAATAGGAAAAAAAAAATAGAAAAAAGAGAAAAGAAAAAAGGGAGTACAGGCGTCTCCCTCACAAGTCAGAGATAGAATACGTATTCCGAGTGTCTCTCACTGGACGTGATCCAATTCGATTGAGAGAACAGGAATCCAGTGGGTACTGGGGACATGAAGTACTTTTAACAACAAGAGACATACATAGCCCATGGTCCCTAACTCAGCACGCAGCTTATTGGGCAGAGGGGCTTAACCCCTTGGAAAGGGGGAACTTTATTGCTATAGTTTGTACCCCCAACCAACTACTGAAAAATATTTAGAAAGCTGCCTGCTTACAAATGATACACAAAAGAAAATTAATTGTTGGTTATGAATTACCAATGTTGTTACTTGTGAAAACTTAAATTATGGACTTGTAAAAATCCCAGAAAGAAAAAATCAGAGAAAGCAAAGGGTGTTAGATACATTGGTTCTCTTAATGAAAACCCAGAAAAAGAGAAAGCAAATCTCTAATCACCAGAATTGGTGGTCACTAGAGATAAAGAAAGGGGTCTCCAAAAACATAATGGATGGCTTATCACTTAAAAGTTGAGTAAAGTAGTCTCTAATTGGCACTGTCCCAGGTTCATTGTATCGAATGCCCCATTATATAACCCAGCACACCTCCACAGGCTCTGGGCTGTGAGCCCAAGCAGTCTCCTTCTCAGCTTCTGGGACTGGAGCCCAAACAGCTTTAGAATCAGGGAAACTGGTAACTCTGCCTCTCATGGGTGAGCAGAGAGGGGGGAAGTTAGTTTTATGCTCACTAGAAATAACAAAACTGGAGACATACTGATTACAGCAATAGTAAGTCCTAAACGTGCACCTATTGCTTCTGTAGTTAACAGTAGAGCCCAAATTTCTGCGTTTACCAATACAGACTAGTACAGGATTTGAGAGCAATAATAGGATAACTAAAGATATTTACCCAGTGGTAGCTAATCCTCGCACATTGTTAACATCCGTAAAAGAGAAATAGAAATGGTTTACTGTAATTGATTTAAAAGATGCCTTTTCCTGCATACCCCTTGACAAAGAAAGTAGGAAACTGTTTGCCTTTGAATGGGAAAATCCAGAAAATGGAAGGAAAACTCAGCTCACCTGAACACGACCCGTACAAAGATACAAGAACAGTCCAACGCTATTTGGAAGCCAGCTGGCAAAGGAGCTGGAGATTTGGACCGAGAATGGGCAAGTACCGAGAGAACAATACCTGCTGTTACAGTATGCTAATGATACACTGACAACTACAGAAGAGAAACAACCTGCATAAAGGTAACAATTGAAAATTTTAAATCAGCTGGGAATGGGAGGATATAAGGTATCTAAAACAAAGGCACAAATTGCCCAACAGACTGTGATTTACCTGGGGTGTGAAATCTCACAAGGGCAATAAAGCTGGGTACTAATCGTATTCAAGCTATTTGTGCCATTCCAGAACCCCAGAACCTACATGAGATACAAGTTTTCCTTGGGATGACAGAGCGGTGCCGTGGATCATGGACTATGGACTAATTGCAAAACCCCTGTATGAAGCCCAGAAGACACAGCTGATTACCTAGAGCAAACCGCAGAAGGAGGCCTTCCTCAAACTGAAGGAGGCATTGACAACTGCTCCGGCGTTAAGACTGCCTGATTCATCCAAGGATTTTCACCTGTTTGTGCATGAAAGACTACATCCAGCACTGGGAGTGATGACCCAATGTTTGGGAAGCTGGAAAAGGCCGGTAGGCTGCTTTTCCAAACAACTTGACCACGTGAGTGCAGGATGGCCTTCATGCCTGCGGGCAGCTGCAGCCACTGTGATGCTGACACAAGAAGCTAGGAAACTCATGATGAGTAGACTCATGTAGTAAATGTCTACATGCCACATATGGTAACCACTGTTTTAGAACAAAAGGGGGGCCATTGGCTATCTCCAAGCAAGATGATAAAATTCCAGGTAATCCTGACTGAGCAAGATAATGTCACACTAAAGACAACTAACCTCTTGAATCTAGCTTTGTTCCTAGGTACCACAACTGAAGAAGGCTGACTAGAGCATGACTGTGTAGAAGTAATAGAGGACACCTATTCGGCAAGAGAAGACCTGAAAGACATCCCACTAGAGCAACCAGAGTTGGAGCTATTCACAGATGGAAGCAGCTTCAGGGAGAATGGGACCAGATACGCTGGATATGCGGTAACAACAGTCAATACAATGGTGGAGTCAAAAGCATTGTCACCAAGTACATCTGCCCAGAGGGCAGAACTGGTTCCCTTAACCAGAACACTAGAACTGAGTAAAGGGAAATTGAAAAGCAGACTGGACAGCCCGACAGGTTGCTCAAGAAGTGGAAACAACAATGGCATTGATACCTTTAAAGACTAATGTATCTCAATTTCATTTGCCTCCAAAACCAAAATATTCAATAGAAGATGAGAAATTGGGACATTTGCTAAATGCACAAAAGAATTCAGAAGAGTGGTATGTAACTGCACAAAGACAAATAGTATTAACCCCCTTGATAATGAGAGAAGTTCTACAAATTAAACATGACAAATATCATTGGGCTGCAGAGGCATTGGTAAAACTGCTAAAGCAAAAATTAATCTCTGTACGGATGCTAACAATGGCAAAATCAACTCAGTGGCTAGACACAGGCATAGCTAGGAAGGATTAGGATAGGAATAGAATCAAGATGACACTTAGCAAGAACCCTCTAGTAGAGTGAAAGTTGGGTGGGCCCTAGAGCAGATAGCAAACTATCAGAATAGAGAAACAAGTCAGGTAGACAGACTAGCAAGAGTCACCCAGGAAAAATTTAAAGAACTAAACATACAATTACAATTTATTACTCCTGAAAGAGCATGGAGTGCGTGAGTTTTTTTAAAGGGACAGATTGTTGCGTCCACATCCCAAATGTAACAGAGGATGTAGAACATGACATCCATCAGTTGCAACAAATAGAGCACGAAGCATGGGAAGAGCAAAAGGATGTGACTATAAGTTGGTTAGACAAAATCTTCAAAGGGTTAGGGTGGAATGTGAATTCATGAATTAAATCTATCATTGAGAATGTGATAATTTTATTAATTGTATTTTTAGTAATTTGGTTAGTTTACAGCATCTTAAAAAGAGAAATACAGAAGAAAACATCCTGGAACCAGAAGATAATAAAGGCACTGATGCGAGACCCACACCCACCATCTTCCAGTTCTCCATTTCGTGACAGCATCCAGGACAGCGTTTACATCAATCGAGGATTTGAAGAACACCAAGTATAAACTCAGAAACAAAGGACTGTATCAAGTGAAAACATTTGCACTTATGGTGAAGTGAAAATGCTTTCAAAGGGGGGAATGATAGTAAAAGGTTCCAAAATCTTAGAAAATTCGAGGACTTAGGTTTGGAAAGCCCTGGGAAAAGCAGGCCCTGGGAAATGTCAGGCCTTGTGCTTGCTAAAGACCAGGTCAAGCTGCACCTGTGTAGTCAATATATGATAAATGATAGAATTGTTAGATGTGATTAGATATAATTATTGTTTAGAGAACATGGGGAACCATGTTAGGGGGCTAAGGGGGGATCACGAGAAATTCATGCTTGGGTAAAAACAATGCATACAATAGAACAATGTAAGTTTAATAATTAATATGTAAGTTGCATAACGATAGAGTATAAAATATGTTCAACTCGAAAACCAAATGGGGTCAGATTTGGGTCTGTGTACCCCTGACACCCAGAGCTCTTTAAATAAAGCACCTTCATAGAACCATTCGTGGTTGTGTGTGATCCTGAACGCTAACAGGCAAAGCCTCTACGTGGTCGAGCGAGGGGCAGACGCTGTCACAGCATGTACACCCCCAACTCTCTAAAAGTTTTTCCGCTGCAGCGTCCAAACTGTAGTTTTTAGACGACTCTGCAGCGTGGTTATGTGCGAGTATTAGTAAGTGACACCCGAGAACGGACGGGAGGTGCCTGGCCAGCACCCATCACCCGAGCTCTGAGAGACGAGCCAACATCATTAAAATAAGAGGTGAGTCACAAACCAGTCTATCACGGGTCAAAACTACTCAACCCCAGAAAAAAAGCTGTATAATCAACTAAAATTCTCACTAAAAGCCAGCCAAAGTAAATTGCCTAAACAAGAACTAAAAACCCTCCTAACCTGGACTCTAGTTAATTTCCCAAACGTAAAACACTCAGAATTTTTTACTAGAGATTTCTGGGACACAGTTGGTAATAAGCTTTTTAATAACATCTCTCGCCGAGATATGGCGGCCGCTAAGCTCCTCCCAGCCTGCAGAGCACTCGTAGAAATGTGTGCTGCCAATACACAACGCGCGACGAGCCCCCCGTACCCCCGCAACCCCCGTATCTCCTACCCCTCCCCCCGACCACGCGGCCCCCGCATCCTCTGTCCCCGCCGGCCCCCCTCCTTTCCTGCCCACTGAGACCGGCGCGCCCCCGACCACGCGGCCCCCGTTCCCCCTACCCCAGTTCCGGCACGCTCCGTTCCCACCCATCTCCCCGCCTTCCTCGTCCCACCGCCCGCCCGCTTTTGCCCCCCTCCTGCCGTCCCAGCTTCCCCCGATGTTGCGATCCCGCCCCGTTCCGCCGTCCCCCGCGGTTATGGGCCCCGCCGCCGCTGTCCCCGCGGCCCCGCCTTCCCCCGCCGACACCGTGGTTCCCGGCTCCGCCGCCCCGCCCACCCTCGGCATCGCGGTTCCCGCAGCTCAGCTCCCCTACACCCCCTCCGTGCCGCCCGCGCCGCCTTGCCGCCCTACAGGCTCGGCTTTCCCGGCACCCGTGGGGCCGCCGGCCCCGCCGCCGCCGCCGTCCAGCGACACCATTCTGAGCGGTGCGGCCCGGGCCGCTCCGAAATCCCCGCTGCCGTACACCACTCCCCCATGCTGCCCTGCGGCGCTGACGTCATCCACGCATGCGCAATCACAGCTTCTATCGCCGATGCTGCTGCCGCCGGCCCCGCGCCCCCCCCGTGCCTCCCTCCCCGTGCCAGCCTGTCAAACCGCGGAGGGGGAGAGCAATGCTCGCTTCTAAAACATCAGAACAAGTCCAAAAATACCAGCGTAACGCAGTTTCAAATCACCGAGTTGAAAATTTCCAAAGGAATCCAATGGCAAAATACCAGAATACGGGGTTCCAAAATACCAAAATAATTCCGTTTCAAAATAGTAAACTAGTGAGTTCCAAAATATGAAAAGCACCCAATTTCAAAATATCAAATTGCAAAATACCAGTTCTCAGATGTCTTACACCGGCAGGATTCCCAAACCCAAATGAATGCCATTATTGTCAAAACGGGATCTGCGCTACCAAAACGACTATTTTCTTCCCTGAAAAGCTTTCCCTGGTGATCATCAATACACGTAGTTATTTTGATCATTTAGCCGGGCGTAATAGAAATTTTACTTTAAAACCCAACATTTGTAGCGGTCCTCAGCTCGCGTCCATGACCCCCAGCATCCGGGCGGGACCGCCGGGGCCGGGATCGAAGCAGAGCGAGCCCGGTTCCCGCGGCCGCGCGGGGAAAGACCGAGCGGCGAGCAAAGGGAGCATTTATAAACCATATCGATATTTCACTGAGATTGAGGGCAGAGCAGCGACGGGGGCGCTCGGGTTCGGCCAGGATTAGCCCTAAACCAGCCGGCCAAACCCCCGACCGCTCAAGGGAAGCGGAAGTCAGTAACCGGTAATCGCCTAGGACCCCGTGAGGAATTTCCTCGGTAATCACAAACCCAGCACGCAGGGGATTTACGCGGCAGAATCCCAATTTCGGCCACGGCACCCGGAGGAGGAGACCGGTTCTCTATCGCGGAAATGAAAGCCCAGCACCCCGGCGTTTCGGGGACGGACAGCGGGACACGTAAGGGAGGGAACGATCGGCAGGACGTTTCTCCCCCTCACCCCCAGCCCCACTCCAAGGTGCAGCAGCCTCAGGCGTAACCGGTGAGGATGAGAAGGGAGCAGCTCCTTGCAGAGGCAGTTTTGAGAGGGTTACCCGGGCAAGGCTCTGGCAGGGAGCCGCCGGAGGGGCCAGCGGGGGCATCCCGGGAGTTCCTCCGGGAACGAGGGTCACGGCACCCAGCAGGGACCGGGGGAGCAGCCGGTTCCACCCGGGCGGGGAGCGTCACTTTAGGACAAAGGCAAGGGAAAAGCCCGTCCTGCCGAGCAGGGTCACCCGAGCGGGCGGGGCAGCACGCACACTCCCGGCGGGGGGGGGGGGGGGGGGGGGGGGGGGGGGCGGCGGCAGTTTTCAGCTTTCCTCTTCTACCTCACCACTCCATCTCCACAGCCCCAAAGAAGGGATGGGTTATCAGGAAAAAAGGCGTTTAATCTGAGGGAAAAAGCTTCCTTTTCCCTAATCGCCTGTGTTTGAATTGAAGAGAAATCCACTTCCCCTGCAATTTTGATAGTCTCAATTGCCTTTTCTGTGCTGTTAGAGATATTAATTGATAGAGAATGCCCATTTTCTATTTTTTTCCACTTTAAGTGGAAAGGGAAAGCATGGATGATGCCTTTTTATGGATCTGAATTAAGGGAAAAATGCCCCCTTTTCAATCACCAGAGAGATTTAAAGTGAGGAAAACCACTCTTTTCCCCAATATTTGAGGGGTTTAAATTAAAGGGGAGAAGCCATTTATTTACCACTGTATCTGTTTAAGTGGAGGTAGCTGCCCCATTTGCTCATTTTAAGTGTTGCCTTTTCCCGCATGTCCTGGCATCACTTTATGATACTGGTATCCCCAATCGTCTGGTTTATGTTAAATATTAAGTTCTGCACCTTTAAGACCGGCTCTGAAAGCGAGAGCGGGGGGAAGAAGAAGCGTGCCGTTTGCGTTAAGGAACATCCCACACATCCCACTCCTGGACTGTGGCGTCTGCAGCACGGACAGACAGCGGGACAGAGCTTCTCTCTGGCTTTTAGTTAGTTCTAGCTAGCTGAGGCAGGGGAGTTCCCTGGACCTTTGCGTTTTTTTCCTTTTTTTTCCCTTGGATCTGTGCAAACGTGCTCTGGACCGATGAACACCCAGCGAAAGCCTGGGAGGTCACGCCTTTGGCCTACCGGGGCCCAGGCCTCAGCACCTCTCAGCGCCGGCAGGACCGATAAGAACCTGAGCGAGTTGAGCTACACCACATGAAAAGGACTTTTCTTCCTAGACTTGCCATCTCATTGAACAGCAAGAGATTTTATTATTTAATAGTATTCCATTTCTGTTAAATAAAAAGCTTTTTCCACTTCTCTTCAAGGAATTTTTTTTCCTTTTCCTGGACCGGTTGGTAGGGAGGGGTCATTTCCCTGGGGAAACTCCCATTCGGAGTTTTCCTCCCTAATTTGCCCCAAACTAGGACACAGCATTTCAAGGGTTTAAAGCTGCATTTCAGGGCAGTTCTACCCCCGCGCCGGCACCAACTATTTCCAACGGGAGCGAGCCCAGCAGGCATGTCATGCTAATGCCACCTGGGCGTCTATTCTTTTTCTTATTTTCATTTATAATGTAGAGAGCCTTGATTAGAGGTCCCTATGAGACACCATTCATAGCTATACTATTCTTCTCCACCCTAACTAATCACAGGTGGAGTGCTACTAAGTAATCACTAAAAAATAATTATGCAAGTCCATAAATTATCCAACTTAGCTGGCAACGCTGCCGAAACACAAAGTTTTGCTTCTTACCTTTTTTTTTCCTTTGCTCTATTGCTCTGAGTAATTGTAGTAAAAAAAGAAAATACAGTTTTTTCCAAAAGAGTTTTCTTCTACGTGGAGCTCTTTACCTCGAATTTAACTCAGAGGAGCCAAACAGCTACGGTCCCTCTGAGGGCTTTTATACCCGGTGGGATTTGCCACCTCCCTTTTCCCAGGCATCGTGGGAAAAAGAGGCGGGCTCAATTAGGGGTATATTAACCCCAGGCTGGGCTAAGGGGCATTATTCCCTCCTAGGGAATCAGCTGGGGTAAAGAGCTTGTCTCTCATTTCAGCGAAGAAGCTCTTTCAATTTACTTCAGCCTGCTCTTAGCAGGTATCTTTTGGGCATTTGAAGCAGCAGAGGTTTTGAAAACACCTTGAAGAAAAGAATATTGAACACAGGGAGTGTTTAAGTTCATGATTTTGGCTTGGGAGTTCAGGGGTGATAAGATGCTTTTATAATGATTCTTCTGTTTGGTTTTTTTTAGGAGGATTGCAATTTCCTGAAGTTCTAGGTCATGTCAAGTGCGATACTTCAGATTGTCTCAGCAGATTCATCGTGACACAAAAGGGAACTGCTGCGGCAGCTTTCCTTAGCGGCAGATCGGTCTCTCCAACGGATTCGCTTTGGAGAGATAAGTTGAGGGCCGTGGTCACAGAGGGGATCGAAGCAGGGCGGTGGGTTAGGATTCACACCGGTTAGGGTTTTGAGTCAGCTACGGGGAGGGGGAGGTTTGAGAACTGGCTTCTGGGGCCACAGTGAGGGAAAGGCTCACTTTGGCTACCAATGGTGAGGTGGGCAGGGCAGAGCAGTCCTAGGGTGTGTTGTCACTTGTCTCTTGTGCTTTCTGTGTCTTCTGTTCATCTCATGTAACATGTCTCTTGCCTTAGTCCTCCCAGGAGCTTATGAGAAACCCCAGGTCCTTCCGGTCATCTCCCATCTTTGCGTTCCTCGGCCCGGGGCCGACACCGGCAAAGTTTTGATTCGGGAGCTCGGACAGGCATCAGAATCGCATCTCTCTTCATCAGCATCAGATCGGATGTCTTTTTAGGTCTTGTTCTCAGCTGTGTTGACAGCTGTATGCAGTCATCTTTCTTTACAGTGGATAAGGACTTGTGCCGATTCAAAGGCAGGCAGAGGCTTCCAGCCACAGGATTCTCCGGCATCCGTCTCCGCGGTTCTCGGAATAAGTCGTTCCCTTAGCATCTTTTTCCTCCAGGGTCATCCGAGCCCGGCGGGCTCGCCTTCGGTCCCCCCTCGGTCATCTCGTTCTGCATTCTCTTGGTCCTCGTGAGGACTTTCTTGTCTCAGAGAGTTTTCTCTCCCTGTCGTGTCCCCTCGTCTCACGGGTGTCTGGGGGTGTCCGGTCCGGAACTGCTCTGCCCTGCCGCCCAGCCCAGTTGCAGGTGTTGAAGGACAAGTCCCGGGCCCTTGTAATTGGAGACTTGTAATACGGGCTGTAGTTGGAGTCTAGGTAGTATTCTTATGTTGGCAGAAGGTGTCTGGAGCTGTGAAGTTACGCTGCAGCACTTTGACTTTTTTCCTAACTTTCTTTCAGATGCGGATGGATCGACCTCCTGGCTGAGCGCCCCATCCCAGATGAGGGGATCCCCCTGAGAAGGTCGGTCATGGTTTTTCTTTGCAGCGGGGCTAGAACCGGTCACCGTGTTACAGCTCTGCTCTTTGTCTTTATTTTTAGGAAGTAAAGCTGGATAGCAGCAGTGAAGGCGAAGCAGGTAGAAGGTGAGCCTTGGTTGGTGAAGAGCAGCAGTTTTTCTTGCTGGGGTCTCTGTTTCTGGTGCAACTCCAAGCCTTCCTGCTTGTTTGTGTGTTTTAGGCTGCCTCGTGATGTTGTGCTGAGGCCCTCTCACTGACCTGCCAAGAGACCCGGTTTGCTTCTCCGGTGAGCCCCAGCAAATATTACCGGAGTCCGTGACGAAGCCTCGACCTCGTCCACGTGAAGGTGCGGTCCGGGTAGCCTTTAGCCACGGCCGAGGAGTCGCGGCGAGTCGGGGGCGTCGGGAGGAGCGGCGAGGGCGCGCTCAACTTCTAGCGACGCTACATCGCCTCCTGTCCGTTTATTCTAGGCGTGCCCCACGACGACGGCGTCCGCCTCGGAGCGTGGCCGAAGCGTGCGGCCCGAGGACCTGGGTGTTCCTAAGAGATGGTGAGTAGGAGCATAGTTGGGTTTTGATGAGTGTGCCACTAAGATTCTGCACTTATATTTGGTTTTCTTTATCATAGGTGATGATACTTGTCTGAGACAACAGCCCGGCGAGAGAAGAACTTTCCAGACAGCGAGGTGGCTTTGTTTGGCCCCTGACCGGCCTCTCGCCGTGACTCACGTCTTCAGCCATCCGAGAGATAAGTGGAGCCCGCAGAGGGGATCAAAGCAGGGCGGCGGGTCGGGACTCGGATCGGTTTGGGTTTTTGAGTGAGCTTTGGGGATGGGGAGGCTCTAGAAATGACCCCATAGGCCCCATTGAGGGAAAGCCTCACTTTGGCTCGCAGTGCTGAGGTGGGCAGGGCAGAGCAGTCCCAGGGTGTGTCGTCACATGTCTCTCGTGCCTTCTGTGTCTTCTGCGCATCTCGCGTAACATGTCTCTTGCCTTAGCCCTCCCAGGGGCTTTTGAGAAGCCCCGGGGTCCTTCCGGTCATCTCACATCTTTGCGTTCCTCGTCCCGGGGCCGACACCGGCGAAGCTTCGATTCGGGAGCTCGGACAGGCGTCAGAATCGCATCTCTCTTCAGCAGCATCAGATTGGATGTCTTTTTAGGTCTTGTTCTCAGCTGTGTTGGCAGCTGTATGCAGTCATCTTTCTTTACAGTGGATAAGGACTTGTGCCGATTCAAAGGCAGGCAGAGGCTTCCAGCCACAGGATTCTCCGGCATCCGTCTCCGCGGTTCTCGGAATAAGTCGTTCCCTTAGCATCTTTTTCCTCCAGGGTCATCCGAGCCCGGCGGGCTCGCCTTCGGTACCCCCTCGGTCATCTCGTTCAGCATTCTCTCGGTCCTCGTGAGGACTTTCTTGTCTCAGAGAGTTTTCTCTCCCTGTCGTGTCCCCTTGTCTCACGTGTCACGGGTGTCTGGGGGTGTTGGGTCCGGAGCTGCTCTGCCCTGCCGCCCAGCCCCTTTGCAGGTGTTCAAGGATAAGTCCCGGGCCCTTGTAATTGGAGACTTGTAATACGGGCTGTAGTTGGAGTCTAGGTAGTATTCTTATGTTGGCAGAAGGTGTCTGGAGCTGTGAAGTTACCCTGCAGCACTTTGACTTTTTTCCTAACTTTCTTTCAGATGCGGATGGATCGACCTCCTGGCTGAGCGCCCCATCCCAGATGAGGGGAATCCCCCCGAGAAGGTCGGTCACGGTTTTTCTTTGCAGCGGGGCTGGAACCGGTCACCGTGTTACAGCTCTGCTCTTTGTCTTTATTTTTAGGAAGTAAAGCCGGATAGCAGCAGTGAAGGCGAAGCAGGTAGAAGGTGAGCCTCGGTTGGTGGAGAGAAGCAGTTGTTCTTGCTGGGGTGTCAGTTTCTGCTATAACTTTAATCCCTTGTTTTTTTATTTTAGGTGGTCTACTTGCAAGATATCCCAGCCCAGGATGCCGGAGGACAGGTGGGTGCAAGCTCTAAGTGTTTTGGTGTTTAAGTCCCTGGTTTGCTGATAATCTTTAGTTCTCTAAGATAGAATGAAAGAACCACATCACGAATCCCACCTTGTGGATCCTGACACGAATCGGTGTCACGGACAGGATTCTGAGAGACAGAAGGGGTTGCAGATTTGTTGTGCACTCAGTATCAGGGGAAAGACGTTTTGCCTCAGCTGCCTCTAGCCTGCCACGCCAGTGAGCAGTGTCTATAAAACAAGGGAGGCGATTCGAATTTCTCAAAAACTGCACATGCCTCGATGCAAAGCACCCCACACTCATTTGAGGGCTCTGTCTTTAGAATTTTACAAGGGATCTTTGAGTACAAGAGTTTGGACTGACTGATTTTTCTGTTTAAAGTACCTGGTTTGCTGATAATGTTTAGTTCTCTAAGATAGAATGAAAGAACCATATCACAAATCCCACCTTGTAGATCCTGACACGAATCGGTGTCACGGACAGGATTCTGAGAGACAGAAGGGGTTGCAGATTTGTTGTGCGCTCAGTTTCGGGACAAGACGTTTCGCCTCAGCCGCCCCTAGCCTGCCACGCCGGTGAGCAGTGTCTAGAAAGCAAGGGAGGCGATTCGAATTTCTCAAAAACTGCACATGCCTCGATGCAAAGCACCCCATACTCGTTTGAGGGTTCTGTCTTTAGAATTTTACAAGGGATCTTTGAGTACAAGAGTTTGGACTGACTGATTTTTCTGTTTAAAGTACCTGGTTTGCTGATAATGTTTAGTTCTCTAAGATAGAATGAAAGAACCATATCACAAATCCCACCTTGTAGATCCTGACACGAATCGGTGTCACGGACAGGATTCTGAGAGACAGAAGGGGTTGCAGATTTGTTGTGCACTCGGTCTCGGGCCAAGACGTTTCGCCTCAGCCGCCCCTAGCCTGCCACGCCGGTGAGCAGTGTCTAGAAAGCAAGGGAGGCGATTCGAATTTTTTAAGAACTGCACATGCCTCGATGCAAAGCACCCCACACTCGTTTGAGGGCTCTGTCTTCAGAACTTTACAGGGGATCTTTGAGTACGAGAGGTGGGACTGAGTGGTTTTTCTTCTGTTTAAGTCCCTGGTTGGCTGACAAGCTTTTGTAGTCCAAGATGGAATAAAGGAACCGCATCAGGAATTCCACCTTGCGGATGGTGCCAGTCATATTTTCTGTTTTGTTCTCTTAGGTTCTGTGCAGAGAGGCAGAGCCGAAGTTTGCGATCGGCCGCACCGAAGCCGGCGCGGCGGTCGTCTCGGTGTACGCATCCTATCGAGGATGGGTTGTGTCCTATCATGTTACAAAAGGTAAGCGCCACAGGTGGAAGTTGGGATCAGGGGAAAAGCATTTATAATCAGTAGACCCACTCTGAAGTTAAGGTACAGGACAGGGCTGTAGTGGGATGGGCCTCTCTGAAGCCAAGGGAGAGGGTTTCTTCTCAAGCTCCCCAGAGCTTTTGCCGGGCAGGGCAGTTCCAATCCATCTTCTCGCTCTCTCGCGTTTCACGTCGTCAGCCATCTCAGCCTCTCGACGTCGTCGTGGATTTTTTCGTCCGAGGAACCGGCCTTCGCGTCCCCGCAGCTATCGCCACGTTCACCCGGCAGACATCGCCTGCGCTTGCCTCTGTAAAATGCCTTGTGCTGTGCTTGCCTCTGTAAAATGCCTTGTGCTGTGCTTGCCTCTGTAAAATGCCTTGTGCTGTGCTTGCCTCTGTAAAATGCCTTGTGCTGTGCTTGCCTCTGTAAAATGCCTTGTGCTGTGCTTGCCTCTGTAAAATGCCTTGTGCTGTGCTTGCCTCTGTAAAATGCCTTGTGCTGTGCTTGCCTCTGTAAAATGCCTTGTGCTGTGCTTGCCTCTGTAAAATGCCTTGTGCTGTGCTTGCCTCTGTAAAATGCATTGGTTTGGAGCTGCCCTGCCCTTGCCCATAGTTAGAGTTAGGTAGAACAGGTATAAAAGGTTATAGTTCCTCTTTTCTATGAGGTTTTTGTGTATAAAATGTGTGGGCCTAGAGGGGGGCTGAGTCATAGCTATCATACAATCCCTCACTGACCACCTTGTGTTGTCTTGCAGGTCTCGGATGCCTATTTTCTGAGGATCTACCCTTTCATGTTGAGAAGCAGCAGCAAGAAGATGTCTCGGGGCATTTTGTTCAGCACAGTGTTTTAAATAAGGGTTGTGGTCACTGTGTGAGTTAGAGTGTCCTGCTGTGTGTCAGAGCGTGTCTGTCTGTGAGAGTCGGTGGGTCTGGGTGTGCTTGTGTGTGTGCGTGTTGCGTGGTTCTAACCTTGTGTGGATTGCTTTTGCTTTTCAGGACTTTAACTTCACTTTTAAATTTAGAATAAAAAATCCCCAGCTGGGGGGGTTTTTTTTTTTTCCCTCCCAGCTGGGGTTTTTTTTCCTCGGTCCCGGCCGGTCTGCGAGGCGACAGTCATCGCCTAAGTTTGGGCCCGGACCGGCCCTGGACTGGGGTTTTCGTCAGGCAGGCCAGTTTTTGAGGCCCCCGGGAACCGTGTTCCCGTGGGGTAGGAGGGGTGTGTGTGTGTGTGTGTGTGTGTGTGTGTGTTGTGTGGTTCTAACCTTGTGTGTATTGCTTTTGCTTTTCAGGACTTTAAATTCACTTTTAAATTTAGAATAAAAAATCCCCAGCTGGGGGGGTTTTTTTTTTTTCCCTCCCAGCTGGGGTTTTTTTTCCTCGGTCCCGGCCGGTCTGCGAGGCGACAGTCATCGCCTAAGTTTGGGCCCGGACCGGCTCTGGACCGGGGTTTTCGTCAGGCAGGCTGATTTTTGAGGCCCCCGGGAACCGAGTTCCCGTGGGGTAGGAGGGGTGGGTGTTGTGTGCTTCTAACCTTGTGTGTATTGCTTTTGCTTTTCAGGACTTTAAATTCACTTTTAAATTTAGAATAAAAAATCCCCAGCTGGGGGGGTTTTTTTTTTTTCCCTCCCAGCTGGGGTTTTTTTTCCTCGGTCCCGGCCGGTCTGTGAGGCGACAGTCATCGCCTAAGTTTGGGCCCGGACCGGCCCCGGACCGGGGTTTTCGTCAGGCAGGCTGATTTTTGAGGCTCCCGGGAACCACGTTCCCGAGGACCACCGATAGAAGGGTTATAACGGGGCCGTTGAGAGGAGAGCGAAGGTGAGCGTGTGTGCAAGCTGAAGCCGGCTTCTGTGGTGCATGAGTATTGTGTTTTCTGTGTGCTCCTTGTGGTTTGGGAGAGCAGTAATAATGAAACAGCATGTATTGTCCTTTTCAGAAATGGTTATATTATGTTAATATGTATTTGGCTTGTATTGTTCTGTATTTGCTGCTGTGTTTCTCTGTATTACTCTGTATGTGAATTAGGAGTTTTTCAGTGTGTACACTAATTGTATTGTATTGTAATGCATTTGTATCCAGTTTCTATGTATTTTTCTGTACTGTATATAAATTCATTCAATAAAGTTGCCTCACCCCTAATAAAGATGATCCCCCCCACCCCCTCCTCCCCAACCCCTATGTCTTTGGTGTGGTGTAGTCATTATTTTCATTCTATTTCTTGCTTTTCTGTCTCTTTCTAACCTTATTTCTGTCTGTCACTTTCTCTGTGTCACTGTCGCTCCCTCTATTTTTCTGTTTCTTTGCTCTCTGACTGTAACCCTTTCTTTTCCCTCCAACTCTGTTTCCTTTCCTTCTAGCTCTGAGTTAGACAGACAGCAAATGGAGTTGATTCCTTTCCACTGTAACTCAGTTCCAGTGAACAGGAATTGTCTCTGTTTCCTTTCTCTCTACCTCTGAGTTAGACAGAAAAGAAATAGAGTCGGTTTCTCTCCACTCTCCCTCTGTCTCTTTTCTCTCTCACTCCGAGTTAGACAGACAGCAAATGGAGTTGATTCCTTTCCACTGTAACTCAGTTACAGTGACCAGGAATCGCCTCTGTTTCCTTTCTCTCTACCTCTGAGTTAGACAGAAAAGAAGTAGAGCTGTTTTCTTTTCCCTCCAACTTTGTTTTCTTTCCCTCTAGCTCTGAGTTAGACAGAAAGCAAATGGAGTCGATTTCTTTCCCCTGTAACTCAGTTACAGTGAACAGGAATTGTCTCTGCTTTGTTTCTCTCTACCTCCGAGTTAGATGGAAAAGAAAGAGAGTTGGTTTCTTTCCCCCCATCCCTCTCTTCTTTTTCTTTCCACTTCACCTCTGTTTCTTTTCTCTCTCACTCAGAGGGAAAGGAAATAGAGTTTTTATTTTGTTCCACTCTCCCTCTCTTTGTTTTCCTTCTAACTTTGTTTCCTTTCCCTGTCTGTTTCTTTGCTCTGTCCCTCGCTTTCTTTCCACTCTAAGTCTCTCTCCCTTTTCTCTGTAACTCAGACTTAGACTTTATTTCTTTTTGTTCTCTATTTCCTTTCCCTCTAACTCTGAGTTACAGAGAAAAGACCCTTTCTTTTCTCTCAAACTTGAGTTCATCCTTTCTTTTCACTCCAACTTTAAGTTTGAGTGAAAAGAAATGATCAACTCAAACTCCTTTCTCTTCTAACTTCTCATTTTGCTTTCTAGCTTTAAACTTTCAAGTTTAAACATTAAAAAAAAAAAGCAGCAGTAGAACCTTTCATGCTCCCGGGGAGTAAATAAACAAAATAAATCTTGATTATAGATAGATACCATTTACTCCCCGGGAGCACGAAACCTTCTACTGCTGCACCAGACTTATAGTTTTTATTCTTTTTCTTTATAGTATATTCCCTATATAGGGGGTCCCCACCCATACACACCCACACTATAGCCACCCCCTAGCCCTCTCACACCCTCACATACACCTATCCCCACGTGCCACACCAATTACCCAGCCCCAAACACCCACTCCCCAATCACTCACCCCTCCAATTCACCCCCAGCCCCAAGCACTCACCCCGCCCCTGCACCCCCCCAGCCCCAAGCACTCCCCCCCATTCAGCACCCAAACCATAAAAAACCCCCATACTCACCACCTAAACACAAAAAAAGCAGCCCATACAAAAGGACCACCCCAGTGACATGAAAAACCCCTAAATACCACCCAGCAGCTGTCCATCACAACGCTCCGCCCCCCGACACCACCCCCGCCGTTACGTCACGACGCTCCGCCCCCCGGCACCGCCCCCCGCCGTTACGTCACGACGCTCCGCCCCCCGGCACCGCCCCCGCCGTTACGTCACGACGCTCCGCCCCCCGGCACCGCCCCCGCCGTTACGTCACGACGCTCCGCCCCCCGGCACCGCCCCCGCCGTTACGTCACGACGCTCCGCCCCCCGGCACCGCCCCCGCCGTTACGTCACGACGCTCCGCCCCCGCCGTTACGTCACGACGCTCCGCCCCGCCGTTACGTCACGACGCTCCGCCCCCGCCATTACGTCACGACGCTCCGCCCCCGCCGTTACGTCACGACGCTCCGCCCCCGCCGTTACGTTACGACGCTCCGCCCCCGCCGTTACGTCACGACGCTCCGCCCCCGCCGTTACGTCACGACGCTCCGCCCCCGCCGTTACGTCACGACGCTCCGCCCCCGCCGTTACGTCACGACGCTCCGCCCCCGCCGTTACGTCACGACGCTCCGCCCCCCGCCGTTACGTCACGACGCTCCGCCCCCGCCGTTACGTCACGACGCTCTGCCCCCGCCGTTACGTCACGACGCTCCGCCCCCGGCGTTACGTCACGGCGCTCCGCCCCGGGCACCGCCCCCGATGACGTCACACAGCCGCCATGTTTACAAAAAACAAGACGAAATTTCTTTAATAAAATACATACAAAAAACGAAAAAACCACACAGTACCACAAGCACCACACCCCCCAACCACCACGCCAACCCCGCCACGCCAAAAACCCCGTCCCTAAACCGCGCAAACGATCCAAACCGCAACCGACCACAGAAGCAACGCGCCGCCGCGGGAGCAGCGTGCGCCGACCCGAAACGACCCCCCGGCGCGCGCCAGCGCGCCGGGGGGTCGTTTCGGGTCGGCGCACGCCGCTCCCGCGGCGGCGCGTTGCCGGCAGAAGCCCCGGATACGGGCGCCGCCATCTTGGCCGGAAGTACGTCACCGCAACCATAGCAACCGCCCGGAAGTCCTTCTGCGCATGCGCGGCCGCCATTTTGTCCCGAGAACAAATCAACATAGCAACCAAAAACGCCGCGGAGCGCGCGAAAAGCAGCGCGAAATGCCGCGCGTCAGCGCGGCATTTCGCGCTGCTTTTCGCGCGCTCCGCGGCACCCGGTTTCAAACCGAAAAAAAACCAAAACGACACCGAGGTAAACAAACACACGGCCGCCGCCATCTTGGCCGGAAGTACGTCACGGCAACCATGGCAACCACCGGAAACCCCGACTGAGCATGCGCACCGCCATTTTGTCACGAAAACAATATCACCATACCAACCGAAAACGCGGCGCCGAGCACCGCGGAAACAAAGCTGCGATGTGCCGCGCGACAGCGCGGCACATCGCAGCTTTGTTTCCGCGCTGCTCGGCGCCGCGTTTCGCCGCAAAACAAACACACAAATCGACCAATAACAAAAAAGACATGCGCGCGGCCATTTTGAACCGGAAATCCGTACAGTCACCCATTTTAAACCGGAAGTGCCATAGGGTTAGGGTTAGGGTTAGGGTTAGGGTTAGGGTTAGGGTTAGGGTTAGGGTTAGGGTTAGGGTTAGGGTTAGGGTTAGGGTTAGGGTTAGGGTTAGGGTTAGGGTTAGGGTTAGGGTTAGGGTTAGGGTTAGGGTTAGGGTTAGGGTTAGGGTTAGGGTTAGGGTTAGGGTTAGGGTTAGGGTTAGGGTTAGGGTTAGGGTTAGGGTTAGGGTTAGGGTTAGGGTTAGGGTTAGGGTTAGGGTTAGGGTTAGGGTTAGGGTTAGGGTTAGGGTTAGGGTTAGGGTTAGGGTTAGGGTTAGGGTTAGGGTTAGGGTTAGGGTTAGGGTTAGGGTTAGGGTTAGGGTTAGGGTTAGGGTTAGGGTTAGGGTTAGGGTTAGGGTTAGGGTTAGGGTTAGGGTTAGGGTTAGGGTTAGGGTTAGGGTTAGGGTTAGGGTTAGGGTTAGGGTTAGGGTTAGGGTTAGGGTTAGGGTTAGGGTTAGGGTTAGGGTTAGGGTTAGGGTTAGGGTTAGGGTTAGGGTTAGGGTTAGGGTTAGGGTTAGGGTTAGGGTTAGGGTTAGGGTTAGGGTTTGGGTTAGGGTTAGGGTTAGGGTTAGGGTTAGGGTTAGGGTTAGGGTTAGGGTTAGGGTTAGGGTTAGGGTTAGGGTTAGGGTTAGGGTTAGGGTTAGGGTTAGGGTTAGGGTTAGGGTTAGGGTTAGGGTTAGGGTTAGGGTTAGGGTTAGGGTTAGGGTTAGGGTTAGGGTTAGGGTTAGGGTTAGGGTTAGGGTTAGGGTTAGGGTTAGGGTTAGGGTTAGGGTTAGGGTTAGGCGTTAGGGTTAGGGTTAGGGTTAGGGTTAGGGTTAGGGTTAGGGTTAGGGTTAGGGTTAGGGTTAGGGTTAGGGTTAGGGTTAGGGTTAGGGTTAGGGTTAGGGTTAGGGTTAGGGTTAGGGTTAGGGTTAGGGTTAGGGTTAGGGTTAGGGTTAGGGTTAGGGTTAGGGTTAGGGTTAGGGTTAGGGTTAGGGTTAGGGTTAGGGTTAGGGTTAGGGTTAGGGTTAGGGTTAGGGTTAGGGTTAGGGTTAGGGTTAGGGTTAGGGTTAGGGTTAGGGTTAGGGTTAGGGTTAGGGTTAGGGTTAGGGTTAGGGTTAGGGTTAGGGTTAGGGTTAGGGTTAGGGTTAGGGTTAGGGTTAGGGTTAGGGTTAGGGTTAGGGTTAGGGTTAGGGTTAGGGTTAGGGTTAGGGTTAGGGTTAGGGTTAGGGTTAGGGTTAGGGTTAGGGTTAGGGTTAGGGTTAGGGTTAGGGTTAGGGTTAGGGTTAGGGTTAGGGTTAGGGTTAGGGTTAGGGTTAGGGTTAGGGTTAGGGTTAGGGTTAGGGTTAGGGTTAGGGTTAGGGTTAGGGTTAGGGTTAGGGTTAGGGTTGGGTTAGGGTTGGGTTAGGGTTAGGGTTAGGGTTAGGGTTAGGGTTAGGGTTAGGGTTAGGGTTAGGGTTAGGGTTAGGGTTAGGGTTAGGGTTAGGGTTAGGGTTAGGGTTAGGGTTAGGGTTAGGGTTAGGGTTAGGGTTAGGGTTAGGGTTAGGGTTAGGGTTAGGGTTAGGGTTAGGGTTAGGGTTAGGGTTAGGGTTAGGGTTAGGGTTAGGGTTAGGGTTAGGGTTAGGGTTAGGGTTAGGGTTAGGGTTAGGGTTAGGGTTAGGGTTAGGGTTAGGGTTAGGGTTAGGGTTAGGGTTAGGGTTAGGGTTAGGGTTAGGGTTAGGGTTAGGGTTAGGGTTAGGGTTAGGGTTAGGGTTAGGGTTAGGGTTAGGGTTAGGGTTAGGGTTAGGGTTAGGGTTAGGGTTAGGGTTAGGGTTAGGGTTAGGGTTAGGGTTAGGGTTAGGGTTAGGGTTAGGGTTAGGGTTAGGGTTAGGGTTAGGGTTAGGGTTAGGGTTAGGGTTAGGGTTAGGGTTAGGGTTAGGGTTAGGGTTAGGGTTAGGGTTAGGGTTAGGGTTAGGGTTAGGGTTAGGGTTAGGGTTAGGGTTAGGGTTAGGGTTAGGGTTAGGGTTAGGGTTAGGGTTAGGGTTAGGGTTAGGGTTAGGGTTAGGGTTAGGGTTAGGGTTAGGGTTAGGGTTAGGGTTAGGGTTAGGGTTAGGGTTAGGGTTAGGGTTAGGGTTAGGGTTAGGGTTAGGGTTAGGGTTAGGGTTAGGGTTAGGGTTAGGGTTAGGGTTAGGGTTAGGGTTAGGGTTAGGGTTAGGGTTAGGGTTAGGGTTAGGGTTAGGGTTAGGGTTAGGGTTAGGGTTAGGGTTAGGGTTAGGGTTAGGGTTAGGGTTAGGGTTAGGGTTAGGGTTAGGGTTAGGGTTAGGGTTAGGGTTAGGGTTAGGGTTAGGGTTAGGGTTAGGGTTAGGGTTAGGGTTAGGGTTAGGGTTAGGGTTAGGGTTAGGGTTAGGGTTAGGGTTAGGGTTAGGGTTAGGGTTAGGGTTAGGGTTAGGGTTAGGGTTAGGGTTAGGGTTAGGGTTAGGGTTAGGGTTAGGGTTAGGGTTAGGGTTAGGGTTAGGGTTAGGGTTAGGGTTAGGGTTAGGGTTAGGGTTAGGGTTAGGGTTAGGGTTAGGGTTAGGGTTAGGGTTAGGGTTAGGGTTAGGGTTAGGGTTAGGGTTAGGGTTAGGGTTAGGGTTAGGGTTAGGGTTAGGGTTAGGGTTAGGGTTAGGGTTAGGGTTAGGGTTAGGGTTAGGGTTAGGGTTAGGGTTAGGGTTAGGGTTAGGGTTAGGGTTAGGGTTAGGGTTAGGGTTAGGGTTAGGGTTAGGGTTAGGGTTAGGGTTAGGGTTAGGGTTAGGGTTAGGGTTAGGGTTAGGGTTAGGGTTAGGGTTAGGGTTAGGGTTAGGGTTAGGGTTAGGGTTAGGGTTAGGGTTAGGGTTAGGGTTAGGGTTAGGGTTAGGGTTAGGGTTAGGGTTAGGGTTAGGGTTAGGGTTAGGGTTAGGGTTAGGGTTAGGGTTAGGGTTAGGGTTAGGGTTAGGGTTAGGGTTAGGGTTAGGGTTAGGGTTAGGGTTAGGGTTAGGGTTAGGGTTAGGGTTAGGGTTAGGGTTAGGGTTAGGGTTAGGGTTAGGGTTAGGGTTAGGGTTAGGGTTAGGGTTAGGGTTAGGGTTAGGGTTAGGGTTAGGGTTAGGGTTAGGGTTAGGGTTAGGGTTAGGGTTAGGGTTAGGGTTAGGGTTAGGGTTAGGGTTAGGGTTAGGGTTAGGGTTAGGGTTAGGGTTAGGGTTAGGGTTAGGGTTAGGGTTAGGGTTAGGGTTAGGGTTAGGGTTAGGGTTAGGGTTAGGGTTAGGGTTAGGGTTAGGGTTAGGGTTAGGGTTAGGGTTAGGGTTAGGGTTAGGGTTAGGGTTAGGGTTAGGGTTAGGGTTAGGGTTAGGGTTAGGGTTAGGGTTAGGGTTAGGGTTAGGGTTAGGGTTAGGGTTAGGGTTAGGGTTAGGGTTAGGGTTAGGGTTAGGGTTAGGGTTAGGGTTAGGGTTAGGGTTAGGGTTAGGGTTAGGGTTAGGGTTAGGGTTAGGGTTAGGGTTAGGGTTAGGGTTAGGGTTAGGGTTAGGGTTAGGGTTAGGGTTAGGGTTAGGGTTAGGGTTAGGGTTAGGGTTAGGGTTAGGGTTAGGGTTAGGGTTAGGGTTAGGGTTAGGGTTAGGGTTAGGGTTAGGGTTAGGGTTAGGGTTAGGGTTAGGGTTAGGGTTAGGGTTAGGGTTAGGGTTAGGGTTAGGGTTAGGGTTAGGGTTAGGGTTAGGGTTAGGGTTAGGGTTAGGGTTAGGGTTAGGGTTAGGGTTAGGGTTAGGGTTAGGGTTAGGGTTAGGGTTAGGGTTAGGGTTAGGGTTAGGGTTAGGGTTAGGGTTAGGGTTAGGGTTAGGGTTAGGGTTAGGGTTAGGGTTAGGGTTAGGGTTAGGGTTAGGGTTAGGGTTAGGGTTAGGGTTAGGGTTAGGGTTAGGGTTAGGGTTAGGGTTAGGGTTAGGGTTAGGGTTAGGGTTAGGGTTAGGGTTAGGGTTAGGGTTAGGGTTAGGGTTAGGGTTAGGGTTAGGGTTAGGGTTAGGGTTAGGGTTAGGGTTAGGGTTAGGGTTAGGGTTAGGGTTAGGGTTAGGGTTAGGGTTAGGGTTAGGGTTAGGGTTAGGGTTAGGGTTAGGGTTAGGGTTAGGGTTAGGGTTAGGGTTAGGGTTAGGGTTAGGGTTAGGGTTAGGGTTAGGGTTAGGGTTAGGGTTAGGGTTAGGGTTAGGGTTAGGGTTAGGGTTAGGGTTAGGGTTAGGGTTAGGGTTAGGGTTAGGGTTAGGGTTAGGGTTAGGGTTAGGGTTAGGGTTAGGGTTAGGGTTAGGGTTAGGGTTAGGGTTAGGGTTAGGGTTAGGGTTAGGGTTAGGGTTAGGGTTAGGGTTAGGGTTAGGGTTAGGGTTAGGGTTAGGGTTAGGGTTAGGGTTAGGGTTAGGGTTAGGGTTAGGGTTAGGGTTAGGGTTAGGGTTAGGGTTAGGGTTAGGGTTAGGGTTAGGGTTAGGGTTAGGGTTAGGGTTAGGGTTAGGGTTAGGGTTAGGGTTAGGGTTAGGGTTAGGGTTAGGGTTAGGGTTAGGGTTAGGGTTAGGGTTAGGGTTAGGGTTAGGGTTAGGGTTAGGGTTAGGGTTAGGGTTAGGGTTAGGGTTAGGGTTAGGGTTAGGGTTAGGGTTAGGGTTAGGGTTAGGGTTAGGGTTAGGGTTAGGGTTAGGGTTAGGGTTAGGGTTAGGGTTAGGGTTAGGGTTAGGGTTAGGGTTAGGGTTAGGGTTAGGGTTAGGGTTAGGGTTAGGGTTAGGGTTAGGGTTAGGGTTAGGGTTAGGGTTAGGGTTAGGGTTAGGGTTAGGGTTAGGGTTAGGGTTAGGGTTAGGGTTAGGGTTAGGGTTAGGGTTAGGGTTAGGGTTAGGGTTAGGGTTAGGGTTAGGGTTAGGGTTAGGGTTAGGGTTAGGGTTAGGGTTAGGGTTAGGGTTAGGGTTAGGGTTAGGGTTAGGGTTAGGGTTAGGGTTAGGGTTAGGGTTAGGGTTAGGGTTAGGGTTAGGGTTAGGGTTAGGGTTAGGGTTAGGGTTAGGGTTAGGGTTAGGGTTAGGGTTAGGGTTAGGGTTAGGGTTAGGGTTAGGGTTAGGGTTAGGGTTAGGGTTAGGGTTAGGGTTAGGGTTAGGGTTAGGGTTAGGGTTAGGGTTAGGGTTAGGGTTAGGGTTAGGGTTAGGGTTAGGGTTAGGGTTAGGGTTAGGGTTAGGGTTAGGGTTAGGGTTAGGGTTAGGGTTAGGGTTAGGGTTAGGGTTAGGGTTAGGGTTAGGGTTAGGGTTAGGGTTAGGGTTAGGGTTAGGGTTAGGGTTAGGGTTAGGGTTAGGGTTAGGGTTAGGGTTAGGGTTAGGGTTAGGGTTAGGGTTAGGGTTAGGGTTAGGGTTAGGGTTAGGGTTAGGGTTAGGGTTAGGGTTAGGGTTAGGGTTAGGGTTAGGGTTAGGGTTAGGGTTAGGGTTAGGGTTAGGGTTAGGGTTAGGGTTAGGGTTAGGGTTAGGGTTAGGGTTAGGGTTAGGGTTAGGGTTAGGGTTAGGGTTAGGGTTAGGGTTAGGGTTAGGGTTAGGGTTAGGGTTAGGGTTAGGGTTAGGGTTAGGGTTAGGGTTAGGGTTAGGGTTAGGGTTAGGGTTAGGGTTAGGGTTAGGGTTAGGGTTAGGGTTAGGGTTAGGGTTAGGGTTAGGGTTAGGGTTAGGGTTAGGGTTAGGGTTAGGGTTAGGGTTAGGGTTAGGGTTAGGGTTAGGGTTAGGGTTAGGGTTAGGGTTAGGGTTAGGGTTAGGGTTAGGGTTAGGGTTAGGGTTAGGGTTAGGGTTAGGGTTAGGGTTAGGGTTAGGGTTAGGGTTAGGGTTAGGGTTAGGGTTAGGGTTAGGGTTAGGGTTAGGGTTAGGGTTAGGGTTAGGGTTAGGGTTAGGGTTAGGGTTAGGGTTAGGGTTAGGGTTAGGGTTAGGGTTAGGGTTAGGGTTAGGGTTAGGGTTAGGGTTAGGGTTAGGGTTAGGGTTAGGGTTAGGGTTAGGGTTAGGGTTAGGGTTAGGGTTAGGGTTAGGGTTAGGGTTAGGGTTAGGGTTAGGGTTAGGGTTTAGGGTTAGGGTTAGGGTTAGGGTTAGGGTTAGGGTTAGGGTTAGGGTTAGGGTTAGGGTTAGGGTTAGGGTTAGGGTTAGGGTTAGGGTTAGGGTTAGGGTTAGGGTTAGGGTTAGGGTTAGGGTTAGGGTTAGGGTTAGGGTTAGGGTTAGGGTTAGGGTTAGGGTTAGGGTTAGGGTTAGGGTTAGGGTTAGGGTTAGGGTTAGGGTTAGGGTTAGGGTTAGGGTTAGGGTTAGGGTTAGGGTTAGGGTTAGGGTTAGGGTTAGGGTTAGGGTTAGGGTTAGGGTTAGGGTTAGGGTTAGGGTTAGGGTTAGGGTTAGGGTTAGGGTTAGGGTTAGGGTTAGGGTTAGGGTTAGGGTTAGGGTTAGGGTTAGGGTTAGGGTTAGGGTTAGGGTTAGGGTTAGGGTTAGGGTTAGGGTTAGGGTTAGGGTTAGGGTTAGGGTTAGGGTTAGGGTTAGGGTTAGGGTTAGGGTTAGGGTTAGGGTTAGGGTTAGGGTTAGGGTTAGGGTTAGGGTTAGGGTTAGGGTTAGGGTTAGGGTTAGGGTTAGGGTTAGGGTTAGGGTTAGGGTTAGGGTTAGGGTTAGGGTTAGGGTTAGGGTTAGGGTTAGGGTTAGGGTTAGGGTTAGGGTTAGGGTTAGGGTTAGGGTTAGGGTTAGGGTTAGGGTTAGGGTTAGGGTTAGGGTTAGGGTTAGGGTTAGGGTTAGGGTTAGGGTTAGGGTTAGGGTTAGGGTTAGGGTTAGGGTTAGGGTTAGGGTTAGGGTTAGGGTTAGGGTTAGGGTTAGGGTTAGGGTTAGGGTTAGGGTTAGGGTTAGGGTTAGGGTTAGGGTTAGGGTTAGGGTTAGGGTTAGGGTTAGGGTTAGGGTTAGGGTTAGGGTTAGGGTTAGGGTTAGGGTTAGGGTTAGGGTTAGGGTTAGGGTTAGGGTTAGGGTTAGGGTTAGGGTTAGGGTTAGGGTTAGGGTTAGGGTTAGGGTTAGGGTTAGGGTTAGGGTTAGGGTTAGGGTTAGGGTTAGGGTTAGGGTTAGGGTTAGGGTTAGGGTTAGGGTTAGGGTTAGGGTTAGGGTTAGGGTTAGGGTTAGGGTTAGGGTTAGGGTTAGGGTTAGGGTTAGGGTTAGGGTTAGGGTTAGGGTTAGGGTTAGGGTTAGGGTTAGGGTTAGGGTTAGGGTTAGGGTTAGGGTTAGGGTTAGGGTTAG
>JBBLMP010000098.1:0-78000 GCA_038429875.1 Poecile montanus
TCCTGCCTTCCTGCCTTCCTGCCTTCCTGCTTTCCTTCCTGCCTGCCTTACTGCCTTCCTGCCTTCTTGCCTGCCTTCCTGCCTGCCTTCCTGCCTTCCTGCCTTCCTGCCTGCCTGCCTTCCTGCCTGCCATCCTGCCTTCCTGCCTTCCTGCCTTCCTGCCTTCCTTCCTGCCTGCCTGCCTGCCTGCCTGCCTTTCTGCCTGCCTTCTTGCCTGCCTTCCTTCCTGCCTTCCTTCCTTTCTGCCTTCCTTCCTGCCTTCCTTCCTGCCAGATTTCCTGAGTGCCTGCCTTCTTTCCTAACTGCCTGTCTGCTTTCTTGCCTACCTGCCTTCCTGCCTGCCTTCGTGCCTTCGTTCCTGCCTTCCTGCCTTCCTGCCTTCCTTCCTGCCTTCTTTCCTTCCTGTCTTCCTTTTTCCCTGCCTGCCTGCCTTCCTTCCTACCTTCCTGCCTACCTTCCTCCCTTCCTTCCTTCCTTCCTTCCTTCCTTCCTTCCTTCCTTCCTTCCTTCCTTCCTTCCTTCCTTCCTTCCTTCCTTCCTTCCTTCCTTCCTTCCTTCCTTCCTTCCTTCCTTCCTTCCTTCCTTCCTTCCTTCCTTCCTTCCTTCCTTCCTTCCTTCCTTCCTTCCTTCCTTCCTTCCTTCCTTCCTTCCTTCCTTCCTTCCTTCCTTCCTTCCTTCCTTCCTTCCTTCCTTCCTTCCTTCCTTCCTTCCTTCCTTCCTTCCTTCCTTCCCGCCTTCCTTCCTGCCTTCCTGCCTTCCTGCCTTCCTGCCTTCCTGCCTTCCTGCCTTCCTGCCTTCCTGCCTTCCTGCTTTCCTTCCTGCCTGCCTTACTGCCTTCCTGCCTTCTTGCCTGCCTTCCTGCCTGCCTTCCTGCCTTCCTGCCTTCCTGCCTGCCTGCCTTCCTGCCTGCCATCCTGCCTTCCTGCCTTCCTGCCTTCTTGCCTTCCTTCCTGCCTGCCTGCCTGCCTGCCTGCCTTTCTGCCTGCCTTCTTGCCTGCCTTCCTTCCTGCCTTCCTTCCTTTCTGCCTTCCTTCCTGCCTTCCTTCCTGCCAGATTTCCTGAGTGCCTGCCTTCTTTCCTAACTGCCTGTCTGCTTTCTTGCCTACCTGCCTTCCTGCCTGCCTTCGTGCCTTTGTTCCTACCTTCCTGCCTGCCTTCCTTCCTGCCTACCTTCCTGCCCGCCTGCCTTCCTGCCTTCCTGCCTGCTTTCCTGAGTGCCTGCTTTCCTTCCTGTATTCCTTTTTCCCTGCCTGCCTGCCTTTGTTCCTACCTTCCTGCCTGCCTTCCTTCCTGCCTACCTTCCTGCCCGCCTGCCTTCCTGCCTTCCTGCCTGCTTTCCTGAGTGCCTGCTTTCCTTCCTACCTGCCTAACTGCCTTCCTGCCTTCGTTCCTGCCTTCCTTCCTTCCTTCCTGCCTTCCTTTTTCCCTGCCTATCCGCCTGCCTGCCTTTGTTCCTGCCTTTCTTCCTTCATTCCTGCATGCCTGCCTTCCTGCCTGCCTTCTCGCCTACCCACCTGCCTTCCTGCCTGCCTTCCAGCCTACCCGCCTGCCTTCCTGTCTGCCTGAGTTCTTGCCTGCCTTCCTGCCTTCCTTCTTGCCTGACTTCCTGCCTTCCTGTTTGCCTGCCATCCTGCCGTCCTTCCTTCCTTCCTTTGTTCGTGCCTGCATTCCTACCTGCCTTTCTGCCATCCCGCTTTCCTTCCTGCCTTCCTTCCTTCCTTCCTGCCTGCCTTCCTGCCTGTCTTCCTTCCTGCCTTCGTACCTTCCTTTGTGCCTGCCTTCCTTCCTGCATTCCTACCTCCCTTTCTGCCTTCCTGCCTGCCTTCCTTCCTTCGTGCCTGCCTTCCTTCCTGCCTACCCTCCTGTCTGCCTTCCTTCCTACCTGTCTTCCTGCCTTTTTTCCTCCCTGCCTACCTGCCCTCTTGCCTACCTACCTGCCTGACTGCCTTCCTGCCTTCCTTCCTGCGTACCTTCCTGCCTTCCTGCCTGCCTTCCTTCCTGCCTGGCTCCCTGCTTGCCTGCCTGCCGTTCTGCCTGCCTGCTTGCCTTCCTTCCTGCCTGCCTTCCTGCCTTCGTTCCTGCCTTCTTGCCTGCCTTCCTACCTTCCTGCCTGCCATCCTTCCTGCCTTCCTTCCTTCCTGCCCTCCTGCCTTCCTTTCTGCCATCCTGCCTGCCTGCCTTCCTGCCTGCCTTCTCGCCTACCCGCCTGCCTTCCTGCCTGCCCGCCTTCCTGCCTGCCTTCCTGCCTGCCATCCTGCCTTCCTGCCTTCCTGCCTTCCTTCCTGCCTGCCGGCCTGCCTGCCTGCCTGCCTGGCTGCCTTTCTGCCTGCCTTCCTGCCTGCCTTCCTTCCTGCGTTCCTTCCTTCCTTTCTGCCTTCCTTCCTGCCTTCCTTCCTGCCAGCTTTCCTGAGTGCCTGCCTTCCTTCCTACCTGCCTGTCTGCTTTCTTGCCTACCTGCCTTCCTGCCTGCCTTCGTGCCTTCGTTCCTGCCTTCCTGCCTTCCTGCCTTCCTGCCTTCTTTCCTTCCTGTATTCCTTTTTCCCTGCCTGCCTGCCTTTGTTCCTACCTGCCTGCCTGCCTTCCTTCCTGCCTACCTTCCTGCCCGCCTGCCTTCCTTCCTTCCTTCCTGCCTTCCTTTTTCCCTGCCTATCCGCCTGCCTGCCTTTGCTCCTGCCTTCCTGCCTTCATTCCTGCATTCCTGCCTTCCTGCCGGCCTTCCTGCCTTCCTTCCTGCCTTCCTGCCTGCCTGCCTTCCTGCCTGCCTGCCTTCCTGCCAACCTGCCTGCCTTCCTGCCTGCCTTCTCGCCTACGCGCCTGCCTTCCTGTCTGGCTGCGTTCTTGCCTGCCTTCCTGCTTTCGTTCCTGCCTTCCTTCCTTCCTTCCTGCCTGCCTTTTTCCCTGCCTATCCGCCAGCCTGCCTTTGTTCCTGCCTTCCTGCCTTCATTCCTGCATGCCCGCCTTCCTGTCTGCCTTCCTGCCTGCCTTCCTGCCTGCCATCCTGCCTTCCTGCCATCCTGCCTTCCTGCCTTCCTTCCTGCCTGCCTGCCTGCCTGCCTGCCTTTCTGCCTGCCTTCTTGCCTGCCTTCCTTCCTGCCTTCCTTCCTTTCTGCCTTCCTTCCTGCCTTCCTTCCTGCCAGATTTCCTGAGTGCCTGCCTTCTTTCCTAACTGCCTGTCTGCTTTCTTGCCTACCTGCCTTCCTGCCTGCCTTCGTGCCTTCGTTCCTGCCTTCCTGCCTTCCTGCCTTCCTGCCTGCCTTCCTGCCTTCTTTCCTTCCTGTATTCCTTTTTCCCTGCCTGCCTGCCTGCCTTTGTTCCTACCTTCCTGCCTACCTTCCTGCCCGCCTGCCTGCCTGCCTTCCTGCCTACTTTCCTGAGTGCCTGCTTTCCTTCCTACCTGCCTGCCTGCCTTCCTGCCTTTTTTCCTGCCTTCCTTTTTCCCTGCCTATCCGCCTGCCTGCCTTTGTTCCTGCCTTTCTGCCTTCATTCCTGCATACCTGCCTTCCTGCCGGCCTGCCTGCCTTCCTGCCTTCCTTCCTGTCTGCCTTCCTTCCTTCCTGCCCTCCTGCCTTCCTTCCTGCCATCCTGCCTGCCTGCCTTCCTGCCAACCTGCCTGCCATCCTGCTGCCTTCTCTCCTACCCACCTGCCTTCCTGCCTGCCTTTCAGCCTACCCGCCTGCCTTCCTGTCTGCCTGCATTCTTGCCGGCCTTCCTGCCTTCCTTCTTGCCTGACTTCCTGCCTTCCTGCCTTTCTGCCATCCCGCCTTCCTTCCTGCCTTCCTTCCTTCCTTCCTGCCTGCCTGCCTTCCTGACTGCCTTCCTGACTGCCTTCCTGACTGCCTGCCTTCCTACCCTGCTTCCTACCTGCCTACCTGCCCTCTTGCCTGCCTTCTTTCCTTCCTGCCTTCCTTTTTGCATTCCTGCCTTCTTGCCTGTCTGCCTACCTTTCTGCCTTCCTTCCTTCCTGCCTGCCTTTCTGCCTTCCTGCCTGCCCTACTGCCTTCCTTCCTGCCTTCCTTCCTGCCTCCTTCCTGCCTGCCTTCCTTCCTTCCTGCCAGCTTTCCTGAGTGCCTGCTTTCCTTCCTACCTGCCTGCCTGCCCTCTTGCCTTCCTTCCTTCCTTCCTTCCTTCCTTCCTTCCTTCCTTCCTTCCTTCCTTCCTTCCTTCCTTCCTTCCTTCCTTCCTTCCTTCCTTCCTTCCTTCCTTCCTTCCTTCCTTCCTTCCTTCCTTCCTTCCTTCCTTCCTTCCTTCCTTCCTTCCTTCCTTCCTTCCTTCCTTCCTTCCTTCCTTCCTTCCTTCCTTCCTTCCTTCCTTCCTGCCTTCCTGCCTTCCTGCCTTCCTTCCTGCCTTCCTGCCTTCCTTCCTGCCTTCCTTCCTGCCTGCCTTCCTGCCTTACTGCCTTCCTGCCTTTCTGCCTTCCTGCCTTCCTGCCTTCCTGCTTTCCTTCCTGCCTGCCTTCCTGCCTTCCTGCCTTCCTGCCTGCCTTCCTGCCTTCCTGCCTTCCTGCCTTCCTGCCTTCTTGCCTTCCTTCCTTCCTGCCTGCCTTCCTTCCTGCCTGCCTTCCTTCCTGCCTTCCTTCCTGCCTTCCTTCCTTCCTTCCTGCCTGCCTGCCTTCCTGCCTTCTTGCCTTCCTTCCTTTTTGCCTGCCTGTCTTTCTTTCCTGCCTTCGTTCTTGCCTTCCTTCCTGCCCTCCTGCCTTCCTTCCTGCCTTCCTGCCTCCTTCCTGCCTGCCTTCCTTCCTTCCTTCCTGCCTGCTTTCCTGAGTGCCTGCTTTGCTTCCTACCTGCCTGCCTGCCTTCCTGTCTGCCTGCGTTCTTGCCTGCCTTCCTGCCTTCCTTCTTGCCTGACTTCCTGCCTTCCTGCCTGCCTGCCATCCTGCCTTCCTTCCTTCCTTCCTTTGTGCCTGCCTTCGTGCCTGCATTCCTACCTGCCTTTCTGCCATCCCGCCTTCCTTCCTGCCTTCCTTCCTTCCTTCCTGCCTGCCTGCCTTCCTGCCTGCCTTCCTACCTTCCTCCCTGCCTGCCTTCCTGCCTACCTTCCTGCCTGCCTTCCTTCCTTCCTGCCTTCCTTCCTGCCTGCCTTCCTTCCTGCCTTCCTTCCTGCCTGCCTTCCTACCTTCCTCCCTGCCTGCCTTCCTGCCTGCCTTCCTGCCTGCCTTCCTTCCTTCCTGCCTTCCTTCCTGCCTGCCTTCCTTCCTGCCTTCCTTCCTGCCTTCCAGCCTTCCTTCCTGCCTGCCTTCCTTCCTTCTTGCCTGCCTTCCTGCCTGCCTTCCTGCGTGCCTTCCTGCCTTCCTTCCTGCCTTCCTTTCTGCCATCCTGCCTGCCTGCCTTCCTGCCTGCCTTCTCGCCTACCCGCCTGCCTTCCTGCCTGCCCGCCTTCCTGCCTGCCTTCCTGCCTGCCATCCTGCCTTCCTTTTTCCCTGCCTATCCGCCTGCCTGCCTTTGTTCCTGCCTTTCTTCCTTCATTCCTGCATGCCTGCCTTCCTGCCTGCCTTCTCGCCTACCCACCTGCCTTCCTGCCTGCCTTCCAGCCTACCCGCCTGCCTTCCTGTCTGCCTGCGTTCTTGCCTGCCTTCCTGCCTTCCTTCTTGCCTGACTTCCTGCCTTCCTGTTTGCCTGCCATCCTGCCGTCCTTCCTTCCTTCCTTTGTGCCTGCCTTCGTGCCTGCATTCCTACCTGCCTTTCTGCCATCCCGCTTTCCTTCCTGCCTTCCTTCCTTCCTTCCTGCCTGCCTTCCTGCCTGTCTTCCTTCCTGCCTTCGTACCTTCCTTTGTGCCTGCCTTCCTTCCTGCATTCCTACCTCCCTTTCTGCCTTCCTGCCTGCCTTCCTTCCTTCGTGCCTGCCTTCCTTCCTGCCTACCCTCCTGTCTGCCTTCCTTCCTACCTGTCTTTTGCCTTTTTTCCTCCCTGCCTACCTGCCCTCTTGCCTACCTACCTGCCTGACTGCCTTCCTGCCTTCCTTCCTGCGTACCTTCCTGCCTTCCTGCCTGCCTTCCTTCCTGCCTGGCTCCCTGCTTGCCTGCCTGCCGTTCTGCCTGCCTGCTTGCCTTCCTTCCTGCCTGCCTTCCTGCCTTCGTTCCTGCCTTCTTGCCTGCCTTCCTACCTTCCTGCCTGCCATCCTTCCTGCCTTCCTTCCTTCCTGCCCTCCTGCCTTCCTTTCTGCCATCCTGCCTGCCTGCCTTCCTGCCTGCCTTCTCGCCTACCCGCCTGCCTTCCTGCCTGCCCGCCTTCCTGCCTGCCTTCCTGCCTGCCATCCTGCCTTCCTGCCTTCCTGCCTTCCTTCCTGCCTGCCGGCCTGCCTGCCTGCCTGCCTGGCTGCCTTTCTGCCTGCCTTCCTGCTTGCCTTCCTTCCTGCGTTCCTTCCTTCCTTTCTGCCTTCCTTCCTGCCTTCCTTCCTGCCAGCTTTCCTGAGTGCCTGCCTTCCTTCCTACCTACCTGTCTGCTTTCTTGCCTACCTGCCTTCCTGCCTGCCTTCGTGCCTTCGTTCCTGCCTTCCTGCCTTCCTGCCTTCCTGCCTGCCTTCCTGCCTTCTTTCCTTCCTGTATTCCTTTTTCCCTGCCTGCCTGCCTTTGTTCCTACCTTCCTGCCTGCCTTCCTTCCTGCCTACCTTCCTGCCCGCCTGCCTTCCTGCCTTCCTGCCTGCTTTCCTGAGTGCCTGCTTTCCTTCCTACCTGCCTAACTGCCTTCCTGCCTTCGTTCCTGCCTTCCTTCCTTCCTTCCTGCCTTCCTTTTTCCCTGCCTATCCGCCTGCCTGCCTTTGTTCCTGCCTTTCTTCCTTCATTCCTGCATGCCTGCCTTCCTGCCTGCCTTCTCGCCTACCCACCTGCCTTCCTGCCTGCCTTCCAGCCTACCCGCCTGCCTTCCTGTCTGCCTGCGTTCTTGCCTGCCTTCCTGCCTTCCTTCTTGCCTGACTTCCTGCCTTCCTGTTTGCCTGCCATCCTGCCGTCCTTCCTTCCTTCCTTTGTGCCTGCCTTCGTGCCTGCATTCCTACCTGCCTTTCTGCCATCCCGCTTTCCTTCCTGCCTTCCTTCCTTCCTTCCTGCCTGCCTTCCTGCCTGTCTTCCTTCCTGCCTTCGTACCTTCCTTTGTGCCTGCCTTCCTTCCTGCATTCCTACCTCCCTTTCTGCCTTCCTGCCTGCCTTCCTTCCTTCGTGCCTGCCTTCCTTCCTGCCTACCCTCCTGTCTGCCTTCCTTCCTACCTGTCTTCCTGCCTTTTTTCCTCCCTGCCTACCTGCCCTCTTGCCTACCTACCTGCCTGACTGCCTTCCTGCCTTCCTTCCTGCGTACCTTCCTGCCTTCCTGCCTGCCTTCCTTCCTGCCTGGCTCCCTGCTTGCCTGCCTGCCGTTCTGCCTGCCTGCTTGCCTTCCTTCCTGCCTGCCTTCCTGCCTTCGTTCCTGCCTTCTTGCCTGCCTTCCTACCTTCCTGCCTGCCATCCTTCCTGCCTTCCTTCCTTCCTGCCCTCCTGCCTTCCTTTCTGCCATCCTGCCTGCCTGCCTTCCTGCCTGCCTTCTCGCCTACCCGCCTGCCTTCCTGCCTGCCCGCCTTCCTGCCTGCCTTCCTGCCTGCCATCCTGCCTTCCTGCCTTCCTGCCTTCCTTCCTGCCTGCCGGCCTGCCTGCCTGCCTGCCTGGCTGCCTTTCTGCCTGCCTTCCTGCCTGCCTTCCTTCTTGCGTTCCTTCCTTCCTTTCTGCCTTCCTTCCTGCCTTCCTTCCTGCCAGCTTTCCTGAGTGCCTGCCTTCCTTCCTACCTGCCTGTCTGCTTTCTTGCCTGCCTGCCTTCGTGCCTTCGTTCCTGCCTTCCTGCCTTCCTGCCTTCCTGCCTGCCTTCCTGCCTTCTTTCCTTCCTGTATTCCTTTTTCCCTGCCTGCCTGCCTTTGTACCTACCTTCCTGCCTGCCTTCCTTCCTGCCTACCTTCCTGCCCGCCTGCCTTCCTTCCTTCCTTCCTGCCTTCCTTTTTCCCTGCCTATCCGCCTGCCTGCCTTTGCTCCTGCCTTCCTGCCTTCATTCCTGCATTCCTGCCTTCCTGCCGGCCTTCCTGCCTTCCTTCCTGCCTTCCTGCCTGCCTGCCTTCCTGCCTGCCTGCCTTCCTGCCAACCTGCCTGCCTTCCTGCCTGCCTTCTCGCCTACGCGCCTGCCTTCCTGTCTGGCTGCGTTCTTGCCTGCCTTCCTGCTTTCGTTCCTGCCTTCCTTCCTTCCTTCCTGCCTGCCTTTTTCCCTGCCTATCCGCCTGCCTGCCTTTGTTCCTGCCTTCCTGCCTTCATTCCTGCATGCCCGCCTTCCTGTCTGCCTTCCTGCCTGCCTTCCTGCCTGCCATCCTGCCTTCCTGCCATCCTGCCTTCCTGCCTTCCTTCCTGCCTGCCTGCCTGCCTGCCTGCCTTTCTGCCTGCCTTCTTGCCTGCCTTCCTTCCTGCCTTCCTTCCTTTCTGCCTTCCTTCCTGCCTTCCTTCCTGCCAGATTTCCTGAGTGCCTGCCTTCTTTCCTAACTGCCTGTCTGCTTTCTTGCCTACCTGCCTTCCTGCCTGCCTTCGTGCCTTCGTTCCTGCCTTCCTGCCTTCCTGCCTTCCTGCCTGCCTTCCTGCCTTCTTTCCTTCCTGTATTCCTTTTTCCCTGCCTGCCTGCCTGCCTTTGTTCCTACCTTCCTGCCTACCTTCCTGCCCGCCTGCCTGCCTGCCTTCCTGCCTACTTTCCTGAGTGCCTGCTTTCCTTCCTACCTGCCTGCCTGCCTTCCTGCCTTTTTTCCTGCCTTCCTTTTTCCCTGCCTATCCGCCTGCCTGCCTTTGTTCCTGCCTTTCTGCCTTCATTCCTGCATACCTGCCTTCCTGCCGGCCTGCCTGCCTTCCTGCCTTCCTTCCTGTCTGCCTTCCTTCCTTCCTGCCCTCCTGCCTTCCTTCCTGCCATCCTGCCTGCCTGCCTTCCTGCCAACCTGCCTGCCATCCTGCTGCCTTCTCTCCTACCCACCTGCCTTCCTGCCTGCCTTTCAGCCTACCCGCCTGCCTTCCTGTCTGCCTGCATTCTTGCCGGCCTTCCTGCCTTCCTTCTTGCCTGACTTCCTGCCTTCCTGCCTTTCTGCCATCCCGCCTTCCTTCCTGCCTTCCTTCCTTCCTTCCTGCCTGCCTGCCTTCCTGACTGCCTTCCTGACTGCCTTCCTTCCTGCCTGCCTTCCTACCCTGCTTCCTACCTGCCTGCCTGCCCTCTTGCCTGCCTTCTTTCCTTCCTGCCTTCCTTTTTGCATTCCTGCCTTCTTGCCTGTCTGCCTACCTTTCTGCCTTCCTTCCTTCCTGCCTGCCTTTCTGCCTTCCTGCCTGCCCTACTGCCTTCCTTCCTGCCTTCCTTCCTGCCTCCTTCCTGCCTGCCTTCCTTCCTTCCTGCCAGCTTTCCTGAGTGCCTGCTTTCCTTCCTACCTGCCTGCCTGCCCTCTTGCCTTCCTTCCTTCCTTCCTTCCTTCCTTCCTTCCTTCCTTCCTTCCTTCCTTCCTTCCTTCCTTCCTTCCTTCCTTCCTTCCTTCCTTCCTTCCTTCCTTCCTTCCTTCCTTCCTTCCTTCCTTCCTTCCTTCCTTCCTTCCTGCCTTCCTGCCTTCCTGCCTTCCTGCCTTCCTGCCTTCCTGCCTTCCTTCCTGCCTTCCTTCCTTCCTTCCCGCCTTCCTTCCTGCCTGCCTTCCTGCCTTCCTGCCTTCCTGCCTTTCTGCCTTCCTGCCTTCCTGCCTTCCTGCTTTCCTTCCTGCCTGCCTTCCTGCCTTCCTGCCTTCCTGCCTGCCTTCCTGCCTTCCTGCCTTCCTGCCTTCCTGCCTTCTTGCCTTCCTTCCTTCCTGCCTGCCTTCCTTCCTGCCTGCCTTCCTTCCTGCCTTCCTTCCTGCCTTCCTTCCTTCCTTCCTGCCTGCCTGCCTTCCTGCCTTCTTGCCTTCCTTCCTTTTTGCCTGCCTGTCTTTCTTTCCTGCCTTCGTTCTTGCCTTCCTTCCTGCCCTCCTGCCTTCCTTCCTGCCTTCCTGCCTCCTTCCTGCCTGCCTTCCTTCCTTCCTTCCTGCCTGCTTTCCTGAGTGCCTGCTTTGCTTCCTACCTGCCTGCCTGCCTTCCTGTCTGCCTGCGTTCTTGCCTGCCTTCCTGCCTTCCTTCTTGCCTGACTTCCTGCCTTCCTGCCTGCCTGCCATCCTGCCTTCCTTCCTTCCTTCCTTTGTGCCTGCCTTCGTGCCTGCATTCCTACCTGCCTTTCTGCCATCCCGCCTTCCTTCCTGCCTTCCTTCCTTCCTTCCTGCCTGCCTGCCTTCCTGCCTGCCTTCCTACCTTCCTCCCTGCCTGCCTTCCTGCCTGCCTTCCTGCCTGCCTTCCTTCCTTCCTGCCTTCCTTCCTGCCTGCCTTCCTTCCTGCCTTCCTTCCTGCCTGCCTTCCTACCTTCCTCCCTGCCTGCCTTCCTGCCTGCCTTCCTGCCTGCCTTCCTTCCTTCCTGCCTTCCTTCCTGCCTGCCTTCCTTCCTGCCTTCCTTCCTGCCTTCCAGCCTTCCTTCCTGCCTGCCTTCCTTCCTTCTTGCCTGCCTTCCTGCCTGCCTTCCTGCGTGCCTTCCTGCCTTCCTTCCTGCCTTCCTTTCTGCCATCCTGCCTGCCTGCCTTCCTGCCTGCCTTCTCGCCTACCCGCCTGCCTTCCTGCCTGCCCGCCTTCCTGCCTGCCTTCCTGCCTGCCATCCTGCCTTCCTTTTTCCCTGCCTATCCGCCTGCCTGCCTTTGTTCCTGCCTTTCTTCCTTCATTCCTGCATGCCTGCCTTCCTGCCTGCCTTCTCGCCTACCCACCTGCCTTCCTGCCTGCCTTCCAGCCTACCCGCCTGCCTTCCTGTCTGCCTGCGTTCTTGCCTGCCTTCCTGCCTTCCTTCTTGCCTGACTTCCTGCCTTCCTGCTTGCCTGCCATCCTGCCGTCCTTCCTTCCTTCCTTTGTGCCTGCCTTCGTGCCTGCATTCCTACCTGCCTTTCTGCCATCCCGCTTTCCTTCCTGCCTTCCTTCCTTCCTTCCTGCCTGTTTTCCTGCCTGTCTTCCTTCCTGCCTTCGTACCTTCCTTTGTGCCTGCCTTCCTTCCTGCATTCCTACCTCCCTTTCTGCCTTCCTGCCTGCCTTCCTTCCTTCGTGCCTGCCTTCCTTCCTGCCTACCCTCCTGTCTGCCTTCCTTCCTACCTGTCTTCCTGCCTTTTTTCCTCCCTGCCTACCTGCCCTCTTGCCTACCTACCTGCCTGACTGCCTTCCTGCCTTCCTTCCTGCGTACCTTCCTGCCTTCCTGCCTGCCTTCCTTCCTGCCTGGCTCCCTGCTTGCCTGCCTGCCGTTCTGCCTGCCTGCTTGCCTTCCTTCCTGCCTGCCTTCCTGCCTTCGTTCCTGCCTTCTTGCCTGCCTTCCTACCTTCCTGCCTGCCATCCTTCCTGCCTTCCTTCCTTCCTGCCCTCCTGCCTTCCTTTCTGCCATCCTGCCTGCCTGCCTTCCTGCCTGCCTTCTCGCCTACCCGCCTGCCTTCCTGCCTGCCCGCCTTCCTGCCTGCCTTCCTGCCTGCCATCCTGCCTTCCTGCCTTCCTGCCTTCCTTCCTGCCTGCCGGCCTGCCTGCCTGCCTGCCTGGCTGCCTTTCTGCCTGCCTTCCTGCCTGCCTTCCTTCCTGCGTTCCTTCCTTCCTTTCTGCCTTCCTTCCTGCCTTCCTTCCTGCCAGCTTTCCTGAGTGCCTGCCTTCCTTCCTACCTACCTGTCTGCTTTCTTGCCTACCTGCCTTCCTGCCTGCCTTCGTGCCTTCGTTCCTGCCTTCCTGCCTTCCTGCCTTCCTGCCTGCCTTCCTGCCTTCTTTCCTTCCTGTATTCCTTTTTCCCTGCCTGCCTGCCTTTGTTCCTACCTTCCTGCCTGCCTTCCTTCCTGCCTACCTTCCTGCCCGCCTGCCTTCCTGCCTTCCTGCCTGCTTTCCTGAGTGCCTGCTTTCCTTCCTACCTGCCTGCCTGCCTTCCTGCCTTCGTTCCTGCCTTCCTTCCTTCCTTCCTGCCTTCCTTTTTCCCTGCCTATCCGCCTGCCTGCCTTTGTTCCTGCCTTTCTTCCTTCATTCCTGCATGCCTGCCTTCCTGCCTGCCTTCTCGCCTACCCACCTGCCTTCCTGCCTGCCTTCCAGCCTACCCGCCTGCCTTCCTGTCTGCCTGCGTTCTTGCCTGCCTTCCTGCCTTCCTTCTTGCCTGACTTCCTGCCTTCCTGTTTGCCTGCCATCCTGCCGTCCTTCCTTCCTTCCTTTGTGCCTGCCTTCGTGCCTGCATTCCTACCTGCCTTTCTGCCATCCCGCTTTCCTTCCTGCCTTCCTTCCTTCCTTCCTGCCTGCCTTCCTGCCTGTCTTCCTTCCTGCCTTCGTACCTTCCTTTGTGCCTGCCTTCCTTCCTGCATTCCTACCTCCCTTTCTGCCTTCCTGCCTGCCTTCCTTCCTTCGTGCCTGCCTTCCTTCCTGCCTACCCTCCTGTCTGCCTTCCTTCCTACCTGTCTTCCTGCCTTTTTTCCTCCCTGCCTACCTGCCCTCTTGCCTACCTACCTGCCTGACTGCCTTCCTGCCTTCCTTCCTGCGTACCTTCCTGCCTTCCTGCCTGCCTTCCTTCCTGCCTGGCTCCCTGCTTGCCTGCCTGCCGTTCTGCCTGCCTGCTTGCCTTCCTTCCTGCCTGCCTTCCTGCCTTCGTTCCTGCCTTCTTGCCTGCCTTCCTACCTTCCTGCCTGCCATCCTTCCTGCCTTCCTTCCTTCCTGCCCTCCTGCCTTCCTTTCTGCCATCCTGCCTGCCTGCCTTCCTGCCTGCCTTCTCGCCTACCCGCCTGCCTTCCTGCCTGCCCGCCTTCCTGCCTGCCTTCCTGCCTGCCATCCTGCCTTCCTGCCTTCCTGCCTTCCTTCCTGCCTGCCGGCCTGCCTGCCTGCCTGCCTGGCTGCCTTTCTGCCTGCCTTCCTGCCTGCCTTCCTTCCTGCGTTCCTTCCTTCCTTTCTGCCTTCCTTCCTGCCTTCCTTCCTGCCAGCTTTCCTGAGTGCCTGCCTTCCTTCCTACCTGCCTGTCTGCTTTCTTGCCTACCTGCCTTCCTGCCTGCCTTCGTGCCTTCGTTCCTGCCTTCCTGCCTTCCTGCCTTCCTGCCTGCCTTCCTGCCTTCTTTCCTTCCTGTATTCCTTTTTCCCTGCCTGCCTGCCTTTGTTCCTACCTTCCTGCCTGCCTTCCTTCCTGCCTACCTTCCTGCCCGCCTGCCTTCCTTCCTTCCTTCCTGCCTTCCTTTTTCCCTGCCTATCCGCCTGCCTGCCTTTGCTCCTGCCTTCCTGCCTTCATTCCTGCATTCCTGCCTTCCTGCCGGCCTTCCTGCCTTCCTTCCTGCCTTCCTGCCTGCCTGCCTTCCTGCCTGCCTGCCTTCCTGCCAACCTGCCTGCCTTCCTGCCTGCCTTCTCGCCTACGCGCCTGCCTTCCTGTCTGGCTGCGTTCTTGCCTGCCTTCCTGCTTTCGTTCCTGCCTTCCTTCCTTCCTTCCTGCCTGCCTTTTTCCCTGCCTATCCGCCTGCCTGCCTTTGTTCCTGCCTTCCTGCCTTCATTCCTGCATGCCCGCCTTCCTGTCTGCCTTCCTGCCTGCCTTCCTGCCTGCCATCCTGCCTTCCTGCCATCCTGCCTTCCTGCCTTCCTTCCTGCCTGCCTGCCTGCCTGCCTGCCTTTCTGCCTGCCTTCTTGCCTGCCTTCCTGCCTGCCTTCCTTCCTTTCTGCCTTCCTTCCTGCCTTCCTTCCTGCCAGATTTCCTGAGTGCCTGCCTTCTTTCCTAACTGCCTGTCTGCTTTCTTGCCTACCTGCCTTCCTGCCTGCCTTCGTGCCTTCGTTTCTGCCTTCCTGCCTTCCTGCCTTCCTGCCTGCCTTCCTGCCTTCTTTCCTTCCTGTATTCCTTTTTCCCTGCCTGCCTGCCTGCCTTTGTTCCTACCTTCCTGCCTACCTTCCTGCCCGCCTGCCTGCCTGCCTTCCTGCCTACTTTCCTGAGTGCCTGCTTTCCTTCCTACCTGCCTGCCTGCCTTCCTGCCTTCGTTCCTGCCTTCCTTCCTTCCTTCCTGCCTTCCTTTTTCCCTGCCTATCCGCCTGCCTGCCTTTGTTCCTGCCTTTCTGCCTTCATTCCTGCATACCTGCCTTCCTGCCGGCCTGCCTGCCTTCCTGCCTTCCTTCCTGTCTGCCTTCCTTCCTTCCTGCCCTCCTGCCTTCCTTCCTGCCATCCTGCCTGCCTGCCTTCCTGCCAACCTGCCTGCCATCCTGCTGCCTTCTCTCCTACCCACCTGCCTTCCTGCCTGCCTTTCAGCCTACCCGCCTGCCTTCCTGTCTGCCTGCATTCTTGCCGGCCTTCCTGCCTTCCTTCTTGCCTGACTTCCTGCCTTCCTGCCTTTCTGCCATCCCGCCTTCCTTCCTGCCTTCCTTCCTTCCTTCCTTCCTGCCTGCCTTCCTACCCTGCTTCCTACCTGCCTGCCTGCCCTCTTGCCTGCCTTCTTTCCTTCCTGCCTTCCTTTTTGCATTCCTGCCTTCTTGCCTGTCTGCCTACCTTTCTGCCTTCCTTCCTTCCTGCCTGCCTTTCTGCCTTCCTGCCTGCCCTACTGCCTTCCTTCCTGCCTTCCTTCCTGCCTCCTTCCTGCCTGCCTTCCTTCCTTCCTGCCAGCTTTCCTGAGTGCCTGCTTTCCTTCCTACCTGCCTGCCTGCCCTCTTGCCTTCCTTCCTTCCTTCCTTCCTTCCTTCCTTCCTTCCTTCCTTCCTTCCTTCCTTCCTTCCTTCCTTCCTTCCTTCCTTCCTTCCTTCCTTCCTTCCTTCCTTCCTTCCTTCCTTCCTTCCTTCCTTCCTTCCTTCCTTCCTTCCTTCCTTCCTTCCTGCCTGCCTGCCTTCCTGCCTTCCTGCCTTCCTGCCTTCCTGCCTTCCTGCCTTCCTTCCTGCCTTCCTGCCTTCCTGCCTTCCTTCCTGCCTGCCTTCCTGCCTGCCTTCCTGCCTTCCTGCCTTCCTGCCTTTCTGCCTTCCTGCCTTCCTGCCTTCCTGCTTTCCTTCCTGCCTGCCTTCCTGCCTTCCTGCCTTCCTGCCTGCCTTCCTGCCTTCCTGCCTTCCTGCCTTCCTGCCTTCTTGCCTTCCTTCCTTCCTGCCTGCCTTCCTTCCTGCCTGCCTTCCTTCCTGCCTTCCTTCCTGCCTTCCTTCCTTCCTTCCTGCCTGCCTGCCTTCCTGCCTTCTTGCCTTCCTTCCTTTTTGCCTGCCTGTCTTTCTTTCCTGCCTTCGTTCTTGCCTTCCTTCCTGCCCTCCTGCCTTCCTTCCTGCCTTCCTGCCTCCTTCCTGCCTTCCTGCCTTCCTTCCTTCCTGCCTGCTTTCCTGAGTGCCTGCTTTGCTTCCTACCTGCCTGCCTGCCTTCCTGTCTGCCTGCGTTCTTGCCTGCCTTCCTGCCTTCCTTCTTGCCTGACTTCCTGCCTTCCTGCCTGCCTGCCATCCTGCCTTCCTTCCTTCCTTCCTTTGTGCCTGCCTTCGTGCCTGCATTCCTACCTGCCTTTCTGCCATCCTGCCTTCCTTCCTGCCTTCCTTCCTTCCTTCCTGCCTGCCTGCCTTCCTGCCTGCCTTCCTACCTTCCTCCCTGCCTGCCTTCCTGCCTGCCTTCCTGCCTGCCTTCCTTCCTTCCTGCCTTCCTTCCTGCCTGCCTTCCTTCCTGCCTTCCTTCCTGCCTTCCAGACTTCCTTCCTGCCTGCCTTCCTTCCTTCTTGCCTGCCTTCCTGCCTGCCTTCCTGCGTGCCTTCCTGCCTTCCTTCCTGCCTTCCTTTCTGCCATCCTGCCTGCCTGCCTTCCTGCCTGCCTTCTCGCCTACCCGCCTGCCTTCCTGCCTGCCCGCCTTCCTGCCTGCCTTCCTGCCTGCCATCCTGCCTTCCTGCCTTCCTGCCTTCCTTCCTGCCTGCCGGCCTGCCTGCCTGCCTGCCTGGCTGCCTTTCTGCCTGCCTTCCTGCCTGCCTTCCTTCCTGCGTTCCTTCCTTCCTTTCTGCCTTCCTTCCTGCCTTCCTTCCTGCCAGCTTTCCTGAGTGCCTGCTTTCCTTCCTACCTGCCTGTCTGCTTTCTTGCCTACCTGCCTTCCTGCCTGCCTTCGTGCCTTCGTTCCTGCCTTCCTGCCTTCCTGCCTTCCTGCCTGCCTTCCTGCCTTCTTTCCTTCCTGTATTCCTTTTTCCCTGCCTGCCTGCCTTTGTACCTACCTTCCTGCCTGCCTTCCTTCCTGCCTACCTTCCTGCCCGCCTGCCTTCCTTCCTTCCTTCCTGCCTTCCTTTTTCCCTGCCTATCCGCCTGCCTGCCTTTGCTCCTGCCTTCCTGCCTTCATTCCTGCATTCCTGCCTTCCTGCCGGCCTTCCTGCCTTCCTTCCTGCCTTCCTGCCTGGCTGCCTTCCTGCCTGCCTGCCTTCCTGCCAACCTGCCTGCCTTCCTGCCTGCCTTCTCGCCTACGCGCCTGCCTTCCTGTCTGGCTGCGTTCTTGCCTGCCTTCCTGCTTTCGTTCCTGCCTTCCTTCCTTCCTTCCTGCCTGCCTTTTTCCCTGCCTATCCGCCTGCCTGCCTTTGTTCCTGCCTTCCTGCCTTCATTCCTGCATGCCCGCCTTCCTGTCTGCCTTCCTGCCTGCCTTCCTGCCTGCCATCCTGCCTTCCTGCCATCCTGCCTTCCTGCCTTCCTTCCTGCCTGCCTGCCTGCCTGCCTGCCTTTCTGCCTGCCTTCTTGCCTGCCTTCCTTCCTGCCTTCCTTCCTTTCTGCCTTCCTTCCTGCCTTCCTGCCAGATTTCCTGAGTGCCTGCCTTCTTTCCTAACTGCCTGTCTGCTTTCTTGCCTACCTGCCTTCCTGCCTGCCTTCGTGCCTTCGTTTCTGCCTTCCTGCCTTCCTGCCTTCCTGCCTGCCTTCCTGCCTTCTTTCCTTCCTGTATTCCTTTTTCCCTGCCTGCCTGCCTGCCTTTGTTCCTACCTTCCTGCCTACCTTCCTGCCCGCCTGCCTGCCTGCCTTCCTGCCTACTTTCCTGAGTGCCTGCTTTCCTTCCTACCTGCCTGCCTGCCTTCCTGCCTTCGTTCCTGCCTTCCTTCCTTCCTTCCTGCCTTCCTTTTTCCCTGCCTATCCGCCTGCCTGCCTTTGTTCCTGCCTTTCTGCCTTCATTCCTGCATACCTGCCTTCCTGCCGGCCTGCCTGCCTTCCTGCCTTCCTTCCTGTCTGCCTTCCTTCCTTCCTGCCCTCCTGCCTTCCTTCCTGCCATCCTGCCTGCCTGCCTTCCTGCCAACCTGCCTGCCATCCTGCTGCCTTCTCTCCTACCCACCTGCCTTCCTGCCTGCCTTTCAGCCTACCCGCCTGCCTTCCTGTCTGCCTGCATTCTTGCCGGCCTTCCTGCCTTCCTTCTTGCCTGACTTCCTGCCTTCCTGCCTTTCTGCCATCCCGCCTTCCTTCCTGCCTTCCTTCCTTCCTTCCTTCCTGCCTGCCTTCCTACCCTGCTTCCTACCTGCCTGCCTGCCCTCTTGCCTGCCTTCTTTCCTTCCTGCCTTCCTTTTTGCATTCCTGCCTTCTTGCCTGTCTGCCTACCTTTCTGCCTTCCTTCCTTCCTGCCTGCCTTTCTGCCTTCCTGCCTGCCCTACTGCCTTCCTTCCTGCCTTCCTTCCTGCCTCCTTCCTGCCTGCCTTCCTTCCTTCCTGCCAGCTTTCCTGAGTGCCTGCTTTCCTTCCTACCTGCCTGCCTGCCCTCTTGCCTTCCTTCCTTCCTTCCTTCCTTCCTTCCTTCCTTCCTTCCTTCCTTCCTTCCTTCCTTCCTTCCTTCCTTCCTTCCTTCCTTCCTTCCTTCCTTCCTTCCTTCCTTCCTTCCTTCCTTCCTTCCTTCCTTCCTTCCTTCCTTCCTTCCTTCCTTCCTTCCTTCCTTCCTTCCTTCCTTCCTTCCTTCCTTCCTTCCTTCCTTCCTTCCTTCCTTCCTGCCTTCCTTCCTGCCTTCCTGCCTTCCTGCCTTCCTGCCTTCCTTCCTGCCTGCCTTCCTGCCTGCCTTCCTGCCTTCCTGCCTTCCTGCCTTTCTGCCTTCCTGCCTTCCTGCCTTCCTGCTTTCCTTCCTGCCTGCCTTCCTGCCTTCCTGCCTTCCTGCCTGCCTTCCTGCCTTCCTGCCTTCCTGCCTTCCTGCCTTCTTGCCTTCCTTCCTTCCTGCCTGCCTTCCTTCCTGCCTGCCTTCCTTCCTGCCTTCCTTCCTGCCTTCCTTCCTTCCTTCCTGCCTGCCTGCCTTCCTGCCTTCTTGCCTTCCTTCCTTTTTGCCTGCCTGTCTTTCTTTCCTGCCTTCGTTCTTGCCTTCCTTCCTGCCCTCCTGCCTTCCTTCCTGCCTTCCTGCCTCCTTCCTGCCTTCCTGCCTTCCTTCCTTCCTGCCTGCCTTCCTGAGTGCCTGCTTTGCTTCCTACCTGCCTGCCTGCCTTCCTGTCTGCCTGCGTTCTTGCCTGCCTTCCTGCCTTCCTTCTTGCCTGACTTCCTGCCTTCCTGCCTGCCTGCCATCCTGCCTTCCTTCCTTCCTTCCTTTGTGCCTGCCTTCGTGCCTGCATTCCTACCTGCCTTTCTGCCATCCCGCCTTCCTTCCTGCCTTCCTTCCTTCCTTCCTGCCTGCCTGCCTTCCTGCCTGCCTTCCTACCTTCCTCCCTGCCTGCCTTCCTGCCTGCCTTCCTGCCTGCCTTCCTTCCTTCCTGCCTTCCTTCCTGCCTGCCTTCCTTCCTGCCTTCCTTCCTGCCTTCCAGCCTTCCTTCCTGCCTGCCTTCCTTCCTTCTTGCCTGCCTTCCTGCCTGCCTTCCTGCGTGCCTTCCTGCCTTCCTTCCTGCCTTCCTTTCTGCCATCCTGCCTGCCTGCCTTCCTGCCTGCCTTCTCGCCTACCCGCCTGCCTTCCTGCCTGCCCGCCTTCCTGCCTGCCTTCCTGCCTGCCATCCTGCCTTCCTGCCTTCCTGCCTTCCTTCCTGCCTGCCGGCCTGCCTGCCTGCCTGCCTGGCTGCCTTTCTGCCTGCCTTCCTGCCTGCCTTCCTTCCTGCGTTCCTTCCTTCCTTTCTGCCTTCCTTCCTGCCTTCCTTCCTGCCAGCTTTCCTGAGTGCCTGCTTTCCTTCCTACCTGCCTGTCTGCTTTCTTGCCTACCTGCCTTCCTGCCTGCCTTCGTGCCTTCGTTCCTGCCTTCCTGCCTTCCTGCCTTCCTGCCTGCCTTCCTGCCTTCTTTCCTTCCTGTATTCCTTTTTCCCTGCCTGCCTGCCTTTGTACCTACCTTCCTGCCTGCCTTCCTTCCTGCCTACCTTCCTGCCCGCCTGCCTTCCTTCCTTCCTTCCTGCCTTCCTTTTTCCCTGCCTATCCGCCTGCCTGCCTTTGCTCCTGCCTTCCTGCCTTCATTCCTGCATTCCTGCCTTCCTGCCGGCCTTCCTGCCTTCCTTCCTGCCTTCCTGCCTGGCTGCCTTCCTGCCTGCCTGCCTTCCTGCCAACCTGCCTGCCTTCCTGCCTGCCTTCTCGCCTACGCGCCTGCCTTCCTGTCTGGCTGCGTTCTTGCCTGCCTTCCTGCTTTCGTTCCTGCCTTCCTTCCTTCCTTCCTGCCTGCCTTTTTCCCTGCCTATCCGCCAGCCTGCCTTTGTTCCTGCCTTCCTGCCTTCATTCCTGCATGCCCGCCTTCCTGTCTGCCTTCCTGCCTGCCTTCCTGCCTGCCATCCTGCCTTCCTGCCATCCTGCCTTCCTGCCTTCCTTCCTGCCTGCCTGCCTGCCTGCCTGCCTTTCTGCCTGCCTTCTTGCCTGCCTTCCTTCCTGCCTTCCTTCCTTTCTGCCTTCCTTCCTGCCTTCCTTCCTGCCAGATTTCCTGAGTGCCTGCCTTCTTTCCTAACTGCCTGTCTGCTTTCTTGCCTACCTGCCTTCCTGCCTGCCTTCGTGCCTTCGTTCCTGCCTTCCTGCCTTCCTGCCTTCCTGCCTGCCTTCCTGCCTTCTTTCCTTCCTGTATTGCTTTTTCCCTGCCTGCCTGCCTTTGTTCCTAACTTCCTGCCTACCTTCCTGCCCGCCTGCCTGCCTGCCTTCCTGGTACTTTCCTGAGTGCCTGCTTTCCTTCCTACCTGCCTGCCTGCCTTCCTGCCTTCGTTCCTGCCTTCCTTCCTTTTTTCCTGCCTTCCTTTTTCCCTGCCTATCCGCCTGCCTGCCTTTGTTCCTGCCTTTCTGCCTTCATTCCTGCATACCTGCCTTCCTGCCGGCCTGCCTGCCTTCCTGCCTTCCTTCCTGTCTGCCTTCCTTCCTTCCTGCCCTCCTGTCTTCCTTCCTGCCATCCTGCTGCCTTCTCTCCTACCCACCTGCCTTCCTGCCTGCCTTTCAGCCTACCCGCCTGCCTTCCTGTCTGCCTGCATTCTTGCCGGCCTTCCTGCCTTCCTTCTTGCCTGACTTCCTGCCTTCCTGCCTTTCTGCCATCCCGCCTTCCTTCCTGCCTTCCTTCCTTCCTTCCTGCCTGCCTGCCTTCCTGACTGCCTTCCTGACTGCCTTCCTTCCTGCCTGCCTTCCTACCCTGCTTCCTACCTGCCTGCCTGCCCTCTTGCCTGCCTTCCTGCCTGCCTGCCTTCCTACCTTGCTGCCTGCCTGCCTACCTTTCTGCCTTCTTTCCTTCCTGCCTTCCTTTTTGCATTCCTGCCTTCTTGCCTGTCTGCCTACCTTTCTGCCTTCCTTCCTTCCTGCCTGCCTTTCTGCCTTCCTGCCTGGCCTCCTGCCTTCCTTCCTGCCTTCCTTCCTGCCTCCTTCCTGCCTGCGTTCCTTCCTTCCTGCCAGCTTTCCTGAGTGCCTGCTTTCCTTCCTACCTGCCTGCCTGCCCTCTTGCCTTCCTTCCTTCCTTCCTTCCTTCCTTCCTTCCTTCCTTCCTTCCTTCCTTCCTTCCTTCCTTCCTTCCTTCCTTCCTTCCTTCCTTCCTTCCTTCCTTCCTTCCTTCCTTCCTTCCTTCCTTCCTTCCTTCCTTCCTTCCTTCCTTCCTTCCTTCCTTCCTTCCTTCCTTCCTTCCTTCCTTCCTGACTTCCTTCCTGACTTCCTTCCTTCCTGACTTCCTTCCTTCCTGACTTCCTTCCTTCCTTCCTGCCTTCCTGCCTTCCTTCCTGCCTTCCGTCCTGCCTTCCTTCCTGCCTTCCTGCCTGCCTGCCTTCCTGCCTGCCTTCCTTCCTGCATTCCTTCCTTTCTGCCTTCCTTCCTGCCTTCCTTCCTGCCAGCTTTCCTGAGTGCCTGCCTTCCTTCCTACCTGCCTGTCTGCTTTCTTGCCTACCTGCCTTCCTGCCTGCCTTCGTGCCTTCATTCCTGACTTGCTGCCTGCCTGCCTTCCTTCCTTCCTGCCTTCCTTCCTTCCTGCCTTCCTTCCTTCCTGCCTGCCTTCCTTCCTTCCTGCCAGCTTTCCTGAGTGCCTGCTTTCGTTCCTACCTGCCTGCCTGCCCTCTTGCCTGCCTTCCTTCTTTCCTTCCTTCCTTCCTTCCTTCCTTCCTTCCTTCCTTCCTTCCTTCCTTCCTTCCTTCCTTCCTTCCTTCCTTCCTTCCTTCCTTCCTTCCTTCCTTCCTTCCTTCCTTCCTTCCTTCCTTCCTTCCTTCCTTCCTTCCTTCCTTCCTTCCTTCCTTCCTTCCTTCCTTCCTTCCTTCCTTCCTGCCTTCCTTCCTGCCTTCCTGCCTTCCTGCCTTCCTGCCTTCCTTCCTGCCTGCCTTCCTGCCTGCCTTCCTGCCTTCCTGCCTTCCTGCCTTTCTGCCTTCCTGCCTTCCTGCCTTCCTGCTTTCCTTCCTGCCTGCCTTCCTGCCTTCCTGCCTTCCTGCCTGCCTTCCTGCCTTCCTGCCTTCCTGCCTTCCTGCCTTCTTGCCTTCCTTCCTTCCTGCCTGCCTTCCTTCCTGCCTGCCTTCCTTCCTGCCTTCCTTCCTGCCTTCCTTCCTTCCTTCCTGCCTGCCTGCCTTCCTGCCTTCTTGCCTTCCTTCCTTTTTGCCTGCCTGTCTTTCTTTCCTGCCTTCGTTCTTGCCTTCCTTCCTGCCCTCCTGCCTTCCTTCCTGCCTTCCTGCCTCCTTCCTGCCTTCCTGCCTTCCTTCCTTCCTGCCTGCCTTCCTGAGTGCCTGCTTTGCTTCCTACCTGCCTGCCTGCCTTCCTGTCTGCCTGCGTTCTTGCCTGCCTTCCTGCCTTCCTTCTTGCCTGACTTCCTGCCTTCCTGCCTGCCTGCCATCCTGCCTTCCTTCCTTCCTTCCTTTGTGCCTGCCTTCGTGCCTGCATTCCTACCTGCCTTTCTGCCATCCCGCCTTCCTTCCTGCCTTCCTTCCTTCCTTCCTGCCTGCCTGCCTTCCTGCCTGCCTTCCTACCTTCCTCCCTGCCTGCCTTCCTGCCTGCCTTCCTGCCTGCCTTCCTTCCTTCCTGCCTTCCTTCCTGCCTGCCTTCCTTCCTGCCTTCCTTCCTGCCTTCCAGCCTTCCTTCCTGCCTGCCTTCCTTCCTTCTTGCCTGCCTTCCTGCCTGCCTTCCTGCGTGCCTTCCTGCCTTCCTTCCTGCCTTCCTTTCTGCCATCCTGCCTGCCTGCCTTCCTGCCTGCCTTCTCGCCTACCCGCCTGCCTTCCTGCCTGCCCGCCTTCCTGCCTGCCTTCCTGCCTGCCATCCTGCCTTCCTGCCTTCCTGCCTTCCTTCCTGCCTGCCGGCCTGCCTGCCTGCCTGCCTGGCTGCCTTTCTGCCTGCCTTCCTGCCTGCCTTCCTTCCTGCGTTCCTTCCTTCCTTTCTGCCTTCCTTCCTGCCTTCCTTCCTGCCAGCTTTCCTGAGTGCCTGCTTTCCTTCCTACCTGCCTGTCTGCTTTCTTGCCTACCTGCCTTCCTGCCTGCCTTCGTGCCTTCGTTCCTGCCTTCCTGCCTTCCTGCCTTCCTGCCTGCCTTCCTGCCTTCTTTCCTTCCTGTATTCCTTTTTCCCTGCCTGCCTGCCTTTGTACCTACCTTCCTGCCTGCCTTCCTTCCTGCCTACCTTCCTGCCCGCCTGCCTTCCTTCCTTCCTTCCTGCCTTCCTTTTTCCCTGCCTATCCGCCTGCCTGCCTTTGCTCCTGCCTTCCTGCCTTCATTCCTGCATTCCTGCCTTCCTGCCGGCCTTCCTGCCTTCCTTCCTGCCTTCCTGCCTGGCTGCCTTCCTGCCTGCCTGCCTTCCTGCCAACCTGCCTGCCTTCCTGCCTGCCTTCTCGCCTACGCGCCTGCCTTCCTGTCTGGCTGCGTTCTTGCCTGCCTTCCTGCTTTCGTTCCTGCCTTCCTTCCTTCCTTCCTGCCTGCCTTTTTCCCTGCCTATCCGCCAGCCTGCCTTTGTTCCTGCCTTCCTGCCTTCATTCCTGCATGCCCGCCTTCCTGTCTGCCTTCCTGCCTGCCTTCCTGCCTGCCATCCTGCCTTCCTGCCATCCTGCCTTCCTGCCTTCCTTCCTGCCTGCCTGCCTGCCTGCCTGCCTTTCTGCCTGCCTTCTTGCCTGCCTTCCTTCCTGCCTTCCTTCCTTTCTGCCTTCCTTCCTGCCTTCCTTCCTGCCAGATTTCCTGAGTGCCTGCCTTCTTTCCTAACTGCCTGTCTGCTTTCTTGCCTACCTGCCTTCCTGCCTGCCTTCGTGCCTTCGTTCCTGCCTTCCTGCCTTCCTGCCTTCCTGCCTGCCTTCCTGCCTTCTTTCCTTCCTGTATTGCTTTTTCCCTGCCTGCCTGCCTTTGTTCCTAACTTCCTGCCTACCTTCCTGCCCGCCTGCCTGCCTGCCTTCCTGGTACTTTCCTGAGTGCCTGCTTTCCTTCCTACCTGCCTGCCTGCCTTCCTGCCTTCGTTCCTGCCTTCCTTCCTTTTTTCCTGCCTTCCTTTTTCCCTGCCTATCCGCCTGCCTGCCTTTGTTCCTGCCTTTCTGCCTTCATTCCTGCATACCTGCCTTCCTGCCGGCCTGCCTGCCTTCCTGCCTTCCTTCCTGTCTGCCTTCCTTCCTTCCTGCCCTCCTGTCTTCCTTCCTGCCATCCTGCTGCCTTCTCTCCTACCCACCTGCCTTCCTGCCTGCCTTTCAGCCTACCCGCCTGCCTTCCTGTCTGCCTGCATTCTTGCCGGCCTTCCTGCCTTCCTTCTTGCCTGACTTCCTGCCTTCCTGCCTTTCTGCCATCCCGCCTTCCTTCCTGCCTTCCTTCCTTCCTTCCTGCCTGCCTGCCTTCCTGACTGCCTTCCTGACTGCCTTCCTTCCTGCCTGCCTTCCTACCCTGCTTCCTACCTGCCTGCCTGCCCTCTTGCCTGCCTTCCTGCCTGCCTGCCTTCCTACCTTGCTGCCTGCCTGCCTACCTTTCTGCCTTCTTTCCTTCCTGCCTTCCTTTTTGCATTCCTGCCTTCTTGCCTGTCTGCCTACCTTTCTGCCTTCCTTCCTTCCTGCCTGCCTTTCTGCCTTCCTGCCTGGCCTCCTGCCTTCCTTCCTGCCTTCCTTCCTGCCTCCTTCCTGCCTGCGTTCCTTCCTTCCTGCCAGCTTTCCTGAGTGCCTGCTTTCCTTCCTACCTGCCTGCCTGCCCTCTTGCCTTCCTTCCTTCCTTCCTTCCTTCCTTCCTTCCTTCCTTCCTTCCTTCCTTCCTTCCTTCCTTCCTTCCTTCCTTCCTTCCTTCCTTCCTTCCTTCCTTCCTTCCTTCCTTCCTTCCTTCCTTCCTTCCTTCCTTCCTTCCTTCCTTCCTTCCTTCCTTCCTTCCTTTTTTCCTTCCTTCCTTCCTTCCTTCCTTCCTTCCTGACTTCCTTCCTGACTTCCTTCCTGACTTCCTTCCTTCCTGACTTCCTTCCTTCCTGACTTCCTTCCTTCCTTCCTGCCTTCCTGCCTTCCTTCCTGCCTTCCTTCCTTCCTTCCTTCCTTCCTTCCTTCCTTCCTTCCTTCCTTCCTTCCTGCCTTCCTTCCTGCCTTCCTTCCTGCCTTCCTTCCTGCCTTCCTGCCTTCCTGCCTTCCTGCTTTCCTTCCTGCCTGCCTTACTGCCTTCCTGCCTTCTTGCCTGCCTTCCTGCCTGCCTTCCTGCCTTCCTGCCTTCCTGCCTGCCTGCCTTCCTGCCTGCCTTCCTGCCTGCTTTCCTGCCTGCCTTCCTGCCTTCCTGCCTTCCTTCCTGCCTGACTTTTTCCCTTCCTGCCTGCCTGCCATCCTGCCTTCCTTCCTTCCTTCCTTCCTTTGTGCCTGCCTTCCTGCCTGCATTCCTACCTGCCTTTCTGCCATCCCGCCTTCCTTCCTGCTTTCCTTCCTTCCTTCCTGCCTGCCTTCCTGCCTGCCTTCCTGCCTGCCTTCCTTCCTTCCTGCCTTCCTTCCTTCCTGCCTTCCTTCCTGCCTTCCTTCCTTCCTTCCTGCCTTCCTTCCTGCCTCCCTTCCTTCCTTCCTGCCTGCCTTCCTGCCTGCCTACCTGCCTGCCTTCCTGCCTTCCTTCCTGCCTGCCTGCCTGCCTTCCTGCCTTCCTGCCTTCCTTCCTTCCTTCCTTCCTGCCTGCCTGCCTGCCTGCCTGCCTTCCTGCCTGCCTTCCTGCCTGCCTTCCTTCCTGCATTCCTTCCTTTCTGCCTTCCTTCCTGCCTTCCTTCCTGCCAGCTTTCCTGAGTGCCTGCCTTCCTTCCTACCTGCCTGTCTGCTTTCTTGCCTACCTGCCTTCCTGCCTGCCTTCGTGCCTTCGTTCCTGACTTGCTGCCTGCCTGCCTTCCTTCCTTCCTGCCTGCCTTCCTGCCTTCTTTCCTTCCTGTATTCCTTTTTCCTTGCCTGCCTGCCTTTGTTCCTACCTTCCTGCCTGCCTTCCTTCCTGCCTACCTTCCTGCCCGCCTGCCTTCCTGCCTTCCTGCCTGCTTTCCTGAGTGCCTGCTTTCCTTCCTACCTGCCTGCCTGCCTTCCTGCCTTCGTTCCTGCCTTCCTTCCTTCCTTCCTGCCTTCCTTTTTCCCTGCCTATCCGCCTGCCTGCCTTTGTTCCTGCCTTTCTGCCTTCATTCCTGCATGCCTGCCTTCCTGCCGGCCTTCCTGCCTTCCTGCCTTCCTTCCTGTCTGCCTTCCTTCCTTCCTGCCCTCCTGCCTTCCTTCCTGCCATCCTGCCTGCCTGCCTTCCTGCCAACCTGCCTGCCTTCCTGCCTGCCTTCTCGCCTACCCACCTGCCTTCCTGCCTGCCTTCCAGCCTACCCGCCTGCCTTCCTGTCTGCCTGCATTCTTGCCTGCCTTCCTGCCTTCCTTCTTGCCTGACTTCCTGCCTTCCCGCCTGCCTGCCATCCTGCCGTCCTTCCTTCCTTCCCTTGTGCCTGCCTTCGTGCCTGCATTCCTACCTGCCTTTCTGCCATCCCGCTTTCCTTCCTGCCTTCCTTCCTTCCTTCCTGCCTGACTTCCTGCCTGCCTTCCTTCCTTCCTTCCTGTCTTCCTGACTCCTCCTACCCACCTGTCTGCCTTCCTGCCTGCCTTCCTTCCTGTCTTCCTTCCTGCCTTCGTACCTTCCTTTGTGCCTGCCTTCCTTCCTGCATTCCTACCTCCCTTTCTGCCTTCCTGCCTGCCTTCCTTCCTTCGTGCCTGCCTTCCTTCCTGCCTACCCTCCTGTCTGCCTTCCTTCCTACCTGTCTTCCTGCCTTTTTTCCTCCCTGCCTACCTGCCCTCTTGCCTACCTACCTGCCTGCCTGCCTTCCTGCCTTCCTTCCTGCATACCTTCCTGCCTTCCTGCCTGCCTTCCTTCCTGCCTGCCTTCCTGCCTGGCTCCGTGCTTGCCTGCCTGCCGTTCTGCCCGCCTGCTTGCCTTCCTTCCTGCCTGCCTTCCTGCCTTCGTTCCTGCCTTCTTGCCTGCCTTCCTACCTTCCTGCCTGCCATCCTTCCTGCCTTCCTTCCTTCCTGCCCTCCTGCCTTCCTTTCTGCCATCCTGCCTGCCTGCCTTCCTGCCTGCCTTCTTGCCTACCCGCCTGCCTTCCTGCCTGCCTGCCTTCCTGCCTGCCTTCCTTCCTATCTTTGTGCCTGCCTTCCTGCCTGCATTCCTACCTGCCTTTCTGCCTTCCCGCCTTCCTTCCTGCCTTCCTTCCTTCCTTCCTGCCTTCCTACCTTCCTCCCTGCCTGCCTTCCTGCCTGCCTTCCTGCCTGCCTTCCTACCCTCCTTCCTACCTGCCTGCCTGCCCTCTTGCCTGCCTTCCCGCGTGCCTGCCTTCCTGCCTTGCTGCCTGCCTGCCTACCTTCCTGCCTTCTTTCCTTCCTGCCTTCCTTTTTGCATTCCTGCCTTCTTGCCTGTCTGCCTACCTTTCTGCCTTCCTTCCTTCCTGCCTTCCTTTCTGCCTTCCTGCCTGGCCTCCTGCCTTCCTTCCTGCCTTCGTTCCTGCCTTCCTTCCTGCCTGCCTTCCTTCCTTCCTTCCTGCCAGCTTTCCTGAGTGCCTGCCTTCCTTCCTACCTGCCTGCCTGCTTTCTTGCCTACCTGCCTTCCTGCCTGCCTTCCTTCCTGTCTTCCTGCCTTCCTGCCAACCTGCCTGCCTTCCTTCCTGCCTTCTCACCTACCTGCCTGCCTTCCCGCCAGTCTTCCCGCCTACCCGCCTGCCTTCCTGCCTGCCTGCCTTCCTGCCTGCCTGGCTGCCTTTCTGCCTGCCTTCCTGCCTGCCTTCCTTCCTGCCTTCCTTCCTTTCTACCTTCCTTCCTGCCTTCCTTCCTGCCAGCTTTCCTGAGTGCCTGCCTTCCTTCCTACCTGCCTGTCTGCTTTCTTGCCTACCTGCCTTCCTGCCTGCCTTCGTGCCTTCGTTCCTGCCTTCCTGCCTTCCTGCCTTCCTGCCTGCCTTCCTGCCTTCTTTCCTTCCTGTATTCCTTTTTCCCTGCCTGCCTACCTTTGTTCCTACCTTCCTGCCTGCCTTCCTTCCTGCCTACCTTCCTGCCCGCCTGCCTTCCTGCCTTCCTGCCTGCTTTCCTGAGTGCCTGCTTTCCTTCCTACCTGCCTGCCTGCCTTCCTGCCTTCGTTCCTGCCTTCCTTCCTTCCTTCCTGCCTTCCTTTTTCCCTGCCTATCTGCCTGCCTGCCTTTGTTCCTGCCTTTCTGCCTTCATTCCTGCATGCCTGCCTTCCTGCCGGCCTTCCTGCCTTCCTGCCTTCCTTCCTGTCTGCCTTCCTTCCTTCCTGCCCTCCTGCCTTCCTTCCTGCCATCCTGCCTGCCTGCCTTCCTGCCAACCTGCCTGCCTTCCTGCCTGCCTTCTCGCCTACCCACCTGCCTTCCTGCCTGCCTTCCAGCCTACCCGCCTGCCTTCCTGTCTGCCTGCGTTCTTGCCTGCCTTCCTGCCTTCCTTCTTGCCTGACTTCCTGCCTTCCTGCCTGCCTGCCTTCCTGCCTGCCTTCCAGCTTGCCTTCCTTCCTTCCTGCCTTCCTTCCTGCCTGCCTTCCTTCCTGCCTTCCTGCCTTCCTTCCTTCCTTCCCTCCTGCCCGCCTTCCTGCCCGCCTTCCTGCCTGCCATCCTGCCTTCCTTCCTGCCTGCCTTCCTTCCTGCCTTCCTGCCTTCCTTCCTTCCTTCCCTCCTGCCCGCCTTCCTGCCTTCCTTCTTGCCTGACTTCCTGCCTTCCTGCCTGCCTGCCTTCCTGCCTGCCTTCCAGCTTGCCTGCCTTCCTTCCTTCCTTCCTTCCTTCCTTCCTTCCTTCCTTCCTTCCTTCCTTCCTTCCTTCCTTCCTTCCTTCCTTCCTTCCTTCCTTCCTTCCTTCCTTCCTTCCTTCCTTCCTTCCTTCCTTCCTTCCTTCCTTCCTTCCTTCCTTCCTTCCTTCCTTCCTTCCTTCCTTCCTTCCTTCCTTCCTTCCTTCCTTCCTTCCTTCCTTCCCTCCTGCCCGCCTTCCTGCCCGCCTTCCTGCCTGCCATCCTGCCTTCCTGCCTTCCTGCCTTCCTTCCTGCCTGCCTGCCTGCCTGCCTGCCTGGCTGCCTTTCTGCCTGCCTTCCTGCCTGCCTTCCTTCCTGCCTTCCTTCCTTTCTACCTTCCTTCCTGCCTTCCTTCCTGCCAGCTTTCCTGAGTGCCTGCCTTCCTTCCTACCTGCCTGTCTGCTTTCTTGCCTACCTGCCTTCCTGCCTGCCTTCGTGCCTTCGTTCCTGCCTTCCTGCCTTCCTGCCTTCCTGCCTGCCTTCCTGCCTTCTTTCCTTCCTGTATTCCTTTTTCCCTGCCTGCCTGCCTTTGTTCCTACCTTCCTGCCTGCCTTCCTTCCTGCCTACCTTCCTGCCCGCCTGCCTTCCTGCCTTCCTGCCTGCTTTCCTGAGTGCCTGCTTTCCTTCCTACCTGCCTGCCTGCCTTCCTGCCTTCGTTCCTGCCTTCCTTCCTTCCTTCCTGCCTTCCTTTTTCCCTGCCTATCCGCCTGCCTGCCTTTGTTCCTGCCTTTCTGCCTTCATTCCTGCATGCCTGCCTTCCTGCCGGCCTTCCTGCCTTCCTGCCTTCCTTCCTGTCTGCCTTCCTTCCTTCCTGCCCTCCTGCCTTCCTTCCTGCCATCCTGCCTGCCTGCCTTCCTGCCAACCTGCCTGCCTTCCTGCCTGCCTTCTCGCCTACCCACCTGCCTTCCTGCCTGCCTTCCAGCCTACCCGCCTGCCTTCCTGTCTGCCTGCGTTCTTGCCTGCCTTCCTGCCTTCCTTCTTGCCTGACTTCCTGCCTTCCTGCCTGCCTGCCATCCTGCCGTCCTTCCTTCCTTCCCTTGTGCCTGCCTTCGTGCCTGCATTCCTACCTGCCTTTCTGCCATCCCGCTTTCCTTCCTGCCTTCCTTCCTTCCTTCCTGCCTGACTTCCTGCCTGCCTTCCTTCCTTCCTTCCTGTCTTCCTGACTCCTCCTGCCCACCTGTCTGCCTTCCTGCCTGCCTTCCTTCCTGTCTTCCTTCCTGCCTTCGTACCTTCCTTTGTGCCTGCCTTCCTTCCTGCATTCCTACCTCCCTTTCTGCCTTCCTGCCTGCCTTCCTTCCTTCGTGCCTGCCTTCCTTCCTGCCTACCCTCCTGTCTGCCTTCCTTCCTACCTGTCTTCCTGCCTTTTTTCCTCCCTGCCTACCTGCCCTCTTGCCTACCTACCTGCCTGCCTGCCTTCCTGCCTTCCTTCCTGCATACCTTCCTGCCTTCCTGCCTGCCTTCCTTCCTGCCTGCCTTCCTGCCTGGCTCCGTGCTTGCCTGCCTGCCGTTCTGCCCGCCTGCTTGCCTTCCTTCCTGCCTGCCTTCCTGCCTTCGTTCCTGCCTTCTTGCCTGCCTTCCTACCTTCCTGCCTGCCATCCTTCCTGCCTTCCTTCCTTCCTGCCTTCCTTTCTGCCATCCTGCCTGCCTGCCTTCCTGCCTGCCTTCTTGCCTACCCGCCTGCCTTCCTGCCTGCCTGCCTTCCTGCCTGCCTTCCTTGCTATCTTTGTGCCTGCCTTCCTGCCTGCATTCCTACCTGCCTTTCTGCCTTCCCGCCTTCCTTCCTGCCTTCCTTCCTTCCTTCCTGCCTTCCTACCTTCCTCCCTGCCTGCCTTCCTGCCTGCCTTCCTGCCTGCCTTCCTACCCTCCTTCCTACCTGCCTGCCTGCCCTCTTGCCTGCCTTCCCGCCTGCCTGCCTTCCTGCCTTGCTGCCTGCCTGCCTACCTTCCTGCCTTCTTTCCTTCCTGCCTTCCTTTTTGCATTCCTGCCTTCTTGCCTGTCTGCCTACCTTTCTGCCTTCCTTCCTTCCTGCCTTCCTTTCTGCCTTCCTGCCTGGCCTCCTGCCTTCGTTCCTGCCTTCGTTCCTGCCTTCCTTCCTGCCTGCCTTCCTTCCTTCCTTCCTGCCAGCTTTCCTGAGTGCCTGCCTTCCTTCCTACCTGCCTGCCTGCTTTCTTGCCTACCTGCCTTCCTGCCTGCCTTCCTTCCTGCCTTCCTGCCTTCCTGCCAACCTGCCTGCCTTCCTGCCTGCCTTCTCACCTACCTGCCTGCCTTCCCGCCAGTCTTCCCGCCTACCCGCCTGCCTTCCTGCCTGCCTGCCTTCCTGCCTGCCTGGCTGCCTTTCTGCCTGCCTTCCTGCCTGCCTTCCTTCCTGCCTTCCTGCCTTCCTTCCTTCCTTCCCTCCTGCCCGCCTTCCTGCCTTCCTTCTTGCCTGACTTCCTGCCTTCCTGCCTGCCTGCCTTCCTGCCTGCCTTCCAGCTTGCCTTCCTTCCTTCCTTCCTTCCTTCCTTCCTTCCTTCCTTCCTTCCTTCCTTCCTTCCTTCCTTCCTTCCTTCCTTCCTTCCTTCCTTCCTTCCTTCCTTCCTTCCTTCCTTCCTTCCTTCCTTCCTTCCTTCCTTCCTTCCTTCCTTCCTTCCTTCCTTCCTTCCTTCCTTCCTTCCTTCCTTCCTTCCTTCCTTCCTTCCTTCCTTCCTTCCTTCCTTCCTTCCTTCCTTCCTTCCTTCCTTCCTTCCTTCCTTCCTTCCTTCCTTCCTTCCTTCCTTCCTTCCCTCCTGCCCGCCTTCCTGCCCGCCTTCCTGCCTGCCATCCTGCCTTCCTGCCTTCCTGCCTTCCTTCCTGCCTGCCTGCCTGCCTGCCTGCCTGGCTGCCTTTCTGCCTGCCTTCCTGCCTGCCTTCCTTCCTGCCTTCCTTCCTTTCTACCTTCCTTCCTGCCTTCCTTCCTGCCAGCTTTCCTGAGTGCCTGCCTTCCTTCCTACCTGCCTGTCTGCTTTCTTGCCTACCTGCCTTCCTGCCTGCCTTCGTGCCTTCGTTCCTGCCTTCCTGCCTTCCTGCCTTCCTGCCTGCCTTCCTGCCTTCTTTCCTTCCTGTATTCCTTTTTCCCTGCCTGCCTGCCTTTGTTCCTACCTTCCTGCCTGCCTTCCTTCCTGCCTACCTTCCTGCCCGCCTGCCTTCCTGCCTTCCTGCCTGCTTTCCTGAGTGCCTGCTTTCCTTCCTACCTGCCTGCCTGCCTTCCTGCCTTCGTTCCTGCCTTCCTTCCTTCCTTCCTGCCTTCCTTTTTCCCTGCCTATCCGCCTGCCTGCCTTTGTTCCTGCCTTTCTGCCTTCATTCCTGCATGCCTGCCTTCCTGCCGGCCTTCCTGCCTTCCTGCCTTCCTTCCTGTCTGCCTTCCTTCCTTCCTGCCCTCCTGCCTTCCTTCCTGCCATCCTGCCTGCCTGCCTTCCTGCCAACCTGCCTGCCTTCCTGCCTGCCTTCTCGCCTACCCACCTGCCTTCCTGCCTGCCTTCCAGCCTACCCGCCTGCCTTCCTGTCTGCCTGCGTTCTTGCCTGCCTTCCTGCCTTCCTTCTTGCCTGACTTCCTGCCTTCCTGCCTGCCTGCCATCCTGCCGTCCTTCCTTCCTTCCCTTGTGCCTGCCTTCGTGCCTGCATTCCTACCTGCCTTTCTGCCATCCCGCTTTCCTTCCTGCCTTCCTTCCTTCCTTCCTGCCTGACTTCCTGCCTGCCTTCCTTCCTTCCTTCCTGTCTTCCTGACTCCTCCTGCCCACCTGTCTGCCTTCCTGCCTGCCTTCCTTCCTGTCTTCCTTCCTGCCTTCGTACCTTCCTTTGTGCCTGCCTTCCTTCCTGCATTCCTACCTCCCTTTCTGCCTTCCTGCCTGCCTTCCTTCCTTCGTGCCTGCCTTCCTTCCTGCCTACCCTCCTGTCTGCCTTCCTTCCTACCTGTCTTCCTGCCTTTTTTCCTCCCTGCCTACCTGCCCTCTTGCCTACCTACCTGCCTGCCTGCCTTCCTGCCTTCCTTCCTGCATACCTTCCTGCCTTCCTGCCTGCCTTCCTTCCTGCCTGCCTTCCTGCCTGGCTCCGTGCTTGCCTGCCTGCCGTTCTGCCCGCCTGCTTGCCTTCCTTCCTGCCTGCCTTCCTGCCTTCGTTCCTGCCTTCTTGCCTGCCTTCCTACCTTCCTGCCTGCCATCCTTCCTGCCTTCCTTCCTTCCTGCCCTCCTGCCTTCCTTTCTGCCATCCTGCCTGCCTGCCTTCCTGCCTGCCTTCTTGCCTACCCGCCTGCCTTCCTGCCTGCCTGCCTTCCTGCCTGCCTTCCTTCCTATCTTTGTGCCTGCCTTCCTGCCTGCATTCCTACCTGCCTTTCTGCCTTCCCGCCTTCCTTCCTGCCTTCCTTCCTTCCTTCCTGCCTTCCTACCTTCCTCCCTGCCTGCCTTCCTGCCTGCCTTCCTGCCTGCCTTCCTACCCTCCTTCCTACCTGCCTGCCTGCCCTCTTGCCTGCCTTCCCGCCTGCCTGCCTTCCTGCCTTGCTGCCTGCCTGCCTACCTTCCTGCCTTCTTTCCTTCCTGCCTTCCTTTTTGCATTCCTGCCTTCTTGCCTGTCTGCCTACCTTTCTGCCTTCCTTCCTTCCTGCCTTCCTTTCTGCCTTCCTGCCTGGCCTCCTGCCTTCCTTCCTGCCTTCGTTCCTGCCTTCCTTCCTGCCTGCCTTCCTTCCTTCCTTCCTGCCAGCTTTCCTGAGTGCCTGCCTTCCTTCCTACCTGCCTGCCTGCTTTCTTGCCTACCTGCCTTCCTGCCTGCCTTCCTTCCTGCCTTCCTGCCTTCCTGCCAACCTGCCTGCCTTCCTGCCTGCCTTCTCACCTACCTGCCTGCCTTCCCGCCAGTCTTCCCGCCTACCCGCCTGCCTTCCTGCCTGCCTGCCTTCCTGCCTGCCTGGCTGCCTTTCTGCCTGCCTTCCTGCCTGCCTTCCTTCCTGCCTTCCTTCCTTTCTACCTTCCTTCCTGCCTTCCTTCCTGCCAGCTTTCCTGAGTGCCTGCCTTCCTTCCTACCTGCCTGTCTGCTTTCTTGCCTACCTGCCTTCCTGCCTGCCTTCGTGCCTTCGTTCCTGCCTTCCTGCCTTCCTGCCTTCCTGCCTGCTTTCCTGCCTTCTTTCCTTCCTGTATTCCTTTTTCCCTGCCTGCCTACCTTTGTTCCTACCTTCCTGCCTGCCTTCCTTCCTGCCTACCTTCCTGCCCGCCTGCCTTCCTGCCTTCCTGCCTGCTTTCCTGAGTGCCTGCTTTCCTTCCTACCTGCCTGCCTGCCTTCCTGCCTTCGTTCCTGCCTTCCTTCCTTCCTTGCTGCCTTCCTTTTTCCCTGCCTATCCGCCTGCCTGCCTTTGTTCCTGCCTTTCTGCCTTCATTCCTGCATGCCTGCCTTCCTGCCGGCCTTCCTGCCTTCCTGCCTTCCTTCCTGTCTGCCTTCCTTCCTGTCTGCCTTCCTTCCTTCCTGCCCTCCTGCCTTCCTTCCTGCCATCCTGCCTGCCTGCCTTCCTGCCAACCTGCCTGCCTTCCTGCCTGCCTTCTCGCCTACCCACCTGCCTTCCTGCCTGCCTTCCAGCCTACCCGCCTGCCTTCCTGTCTGCCTGCGTTCTTGCCTGCCTTCCTGCCTTCCTTCTTGCCTGACTTCCTACCTTCCTCCCTGCCTGCCTTCCTGCCTGCCTTCCAGCTTGCCTTCCTTCCTTCCTGCCTTCCTTCCTGCCTGCCTTCCTTCCTGCCTTCCTGCCTTCCTTCCTGCCTGCCTTCCTTCCTGCCTGCCTGCCTTCCTGCCTGCCTTCCTGCGTGCCTTCCTGCCTGCCTTCCTGCCTTCCTGCCTTCCTGCCTTCCTGCCTTCCTGCCTTCCTTCCTGGCTGCCTGCCTGCCTGCCTGCCTGCCTGCCTTCCTGCCTGCCTTCCTGCCTGCCTTCCTTCCGGCCTTCCTTCCTTTCTGCCTTCCTTCCTGCCTTCCTTCCTGCCAGCTTTCCTGAGTGCCTGCCTTCCTTCCTACCTGCCTGTCTGCTTTCTTGCCTACCTGCCTTCCTACCTGCCTTCCTTCCTGCCTTCCTGCCTGCCTTCCTGCCTTCGTTCCTGCCTTCCTGCCTGCCTGCCTTCCTGCCTTCCTTCCTTCCTTTGTGCCTGCCTTCCTGCCTGCATTCCTACCTGCCTTTCTGCCTTCCCGCCTTCCTTCCTGCCTTCCTTCTATCCTGACTTCCTGCCTGCCTTCCTACCCTCCTTCCTACCTGCCTGCCTGCCCTCTTGCCTTCCTTCCTTCCTTCCTTCCTTCCTTCCTTCCTTCCTTCCTTCCTTCCTTCCTTCCTTCCTTCCTTCCTTCCTTCCTTCCTTCCTTCCTTCCTTCCTTCCTTCCTTCCTTCCTTCCTTCCTTCCTTCCTTCCTTCCTTCCTTCCTTCCTTCCTTCCTTCCTTCCTTCCTTCCTTCCTTCCTTCCTTCCTTTTTTCCTTCCTTCCTTCCTTCCTTCCTTCCTTCCTTCCTTCCTTCCTTCCTTCCTTCCTTCCTTCCTTCCTTCCTTCCTTCCTTCCTTCCTTCCTTCCTTCCTTCCTTCCTTCCTTCCTTCCTTCCTTCCTTCCTTCCTTCCTTCCTTCCTTCCTTCCTTCCTTCCTTCCTTCCTTCCTTCCTTCCTTCCTTCCTTCCTTCCTTCCTTCCTTCCTTCCTTCCTTCCTTCCTTCCTTCCTTCCTTCCTGCCTTCCTGCCTTCCTACCTTCCTCCCTGCCTGCCTTCCTGCCTGCCTGCCTTCCTGCGTGCCTTCCTGCGTGCCTTCCTGCCTGCCTTCCTGCCTGCCTTCCTGCCTTCCTTCCTTCCTGCCTTCCTTCCTTCCTGCCTGCCTTCCTGCCTGCCTTCCTGCGTGCCTTCCTGCCTGCCTTCCTGCCTTCCTGCCTTCCTGCCTTCCTTCCTGGCTGCCTGCCTGCCTGCCTGCCTGCCTTCCTGCCTGCCTTCCTGCCTGCCTTCCTTCCTGCCTTCCTTCCTTTCTGCCTTCCTTCCTGCCTTCCTTCCTGCCAGCTTTCCTGAGTGCCTGCCTTCCTTTATACCTGCCTGTCTTCTTTCTTGCCTATCTCCCTTCCAACCTGCCTTCCTTCCTGCCTTCCTGCCTGCCTTCCTGCCTTCGTTCCTGCCTTCCTGCCTGCCTGCCTTCCTGCCTTACTTCCTTTCGTTTGTGCCTGCCTTCCCGCCTGCATTCCTACCTACCTTTCTGCCTTCCCGCCTTCCTTCCTGCCTTCCCTCTATCCTGCCTTCCTGCCTGCCTTCCTACCCTCCTTCCTACCTGCCTGCCTGCCCTCTTGCCTTCCTTCCTTCCTTCCTTCCTGCCTTCCTTCCTGCCTTCCTTCCTTCCTTCCTGCCTGCCTGCCTGCCTGCCTTCTTGCCTTCCTTCCTTTTTGCCTTCCTGTCTTCCTTCCTGCCTTCGTTCTTGCCTTCCTGCCGGCCTTCCTGCCTTCCTGCCTTCCTTCCTGTCTGCCTTCCTTCCTTCCTGCCCTCCTGCCTTCCTTCCTGCCTTCCTGCCTGCCTGCCTTCCTGCCAACCTGACTGCCTTCCTGCCTGCCTTCTCGCCTACCCGCCTGCCTTCCTGCCTGCCTTCCAGCCTACCCGCCTGCCTTCCTGTCTGCCTGCGTTCTTGCCTGCCTTCCTGCCTTCCTTCTTGCCTGACTTCCTGCCTTCCTGCCTGCCTGCCATCCTGCCTTCCTTCCTTCCTTCCTTTGTGCCTGCCTTCGTGCCTGCATTCCTACCTGCCTTTCTGCCATCCCGCCTTCCTTCCTGCCTTCCTTCCTTCCTTCCTTCCTTCCTGCCTGCCTTCCTGCCTGCCTTCCTACCTTCCTCCCTGCCTGCCTTCCTGCCTGCCTTCCTGCCTGCCTTCCTACCCTCCTTCCTACCTGCCTGCCTGCCCTCTTGCCTGCCTTCCTGCCTGCCTGCCTTCCTGCCTTGCTGCCTGCCTGCCTACCTTCCTGCCTTCTTTCCTTCCTGCCTTCCTTTTTGCATTCCTGCCTTCTTGCCTGTCTGCCTACCTTTCTGCCTTCCTTCCTTCCTGCCTGCCTTTCTGCCTTCCTGCCTGCCCTCCTGCCTTCCTTCCTGCCTTCGTTCCTGCCTTCCTTCCTGCCTGCCTTCCTTCCTTCCTTCCTGCCAGCTTTCCTGAGTGCCTGCCTTCCTTCCTACCTGCTGCCTGCTTTCTTGCCTACCTGCCTTCCTGCCTGCCTTCCTCCCTGCCTTCCTGCCTTCCTGCCAACCTGCCTGCCTTCCTGCCTGCCTTCTCACCTACCCGCCTGCCTTCCCGCCAGTCTTCCCGCCTACCCGCCTGCCTTCCTGCCTGCCTGCCTTCCTGCCTGCCTGGCTGCCTTTCTGCCTGCCTTCCTGCCTGCCTTCCTTCCTGCCTTCCTTCCTTTCTACCTTCCTTCCTGCCTTCCTTCCTGCCAGCTTTCCTGAGTGCCTGCCTTCCTTCCTACCTGCCTGTCTGCTTTCTTGCCTACCTGCCTTCCTGCCTGCCTTCGTGCCTTCGTTCCTGCCTTCCTGCCTTCCTGCCTTCCTGCCTGCCTTCCTGCCTTCTTTCCTTCCTGTATTCCTTTTTCCCTGCCTGCCTGCCTTTGTTCCTACCTTCCTGCCTGCCTTCCTTCCTGCCTACCTTCCTGCCCGCCTGCCTTCCTGCCTTCCTGCCTGCTTTCCTGAGTGCCTGCTTTCCTTCCTACCTGCCTGCCTGCCTTCCTGCCTTCGTTCCTTCCTTCCTTCCTTCCTTCCTGCCTTCCTTTTTCCCTGCCTATCCGCCTGCCTGCCTTTGTTCCTGCCTTTCTGCCTTCATTCCTGCATGCCTGCCTTCCTGCCGGCCTTCCTGCCTTCCTGCCTTTTTTCCTGTCTGCCTTCCTTCCTTCCTGCCCTCCTGCCTTCCTTCCTGCCATCCTGCCTGCCTGCCTTCCTGCCAACCTGCCTGCCTTCCTGCCTGCCTTCTCGCCTACCCACCTGCCTTCCTGCCTGCCTTCCAGCCTACCCGCCTGCCTTCCTGTCTGCCTGCGTTCTTGCCTGCCTTCCTGCCTTCCTGCCTTCCTTCCTGCCTGCCTTCCTTCCTGCCTGCCTGCCTTCCTGCCTGCCTTCCTGCGTGCCTTCCTGCCTGCCTTCCTGCCTTCCTGCCTTCCTGCCTTCCTGCCTTCCTTCCTGGCTGCCTGCCTGCCTGCCTGCCTGCCTGCCTGCCTTCCTGCCTGCCTTCCTGCGTGCCTTCCTGCCTGCCTTCCTGCCTTCCTGCCTTCCTGCCTTCCTGCCTTCCTTCCTGGCTGCCTGCCTGCCTGCCTGCCTGCCTGCCTGCCTTCCTGCCTGCCTTCCTTCCTGCCTTCCTTCCTTTCTGCCTTCCTTCCTGCCTTCCTTCCTGCCAGCTTTCCTGAGTGCCTGCCTTCCTTCCTACCTGCCTGTCTGCTTTCTTGCCTACCTGCCTTTTTACCTGCCTTCCTTCCTGCCTTCCTGCCTGCCTTCCTGCCTTCGTTCCTGCCTTCCTGCCTGCCTGCCTTCCTGCGTTCCTTCCTTCCTTTGTGCCTGCCTTCCCGCCTGCATTCCTTCCTACATTTCTGCCTTCCCGCCTTCCTTCCTGCCTTCCTTCTATCCTGCCTTCCTGCCTGCCTTCCTACCCTCCTTCCTACCTGCCTGCCTGCCCTCTTGCCTTCCTTCCTTCCTTCCTTCCTGCCTTCCTTCCTGCCTTCCTTCCTTCCTTCCTGCCTGCCTGCCTGCCTGCCTTCTTGCCTTCCTTCCTTTTTGCCTTCCTGTCTTCCTTCCTGCCTTCGTTCTTGCCTTCCTGCCGGCCTTCCTGCCTTCCTGCCTTCCTTCCTGTCTGCCTTCCTTCCTTCCTGCCCTCCTGCCTTCCTTCCTGCCTTCCTGCCTGCCTGCCTTCCTGCCAACCTGACTGCCTTCCTGCCTGCCTTCTCGCCTACCCGCCTGCCTTCCTGCCTGCCTTCCAGCCTACCCGCCTGCCTTCCTGTCTGTCTGCTTTCTTGCCTACCTGCCTTCCTACCTGCCTTCCTTCCTGCCTTCCTGCCTGCCTTCCTGCCATCGTTCCTGCCTTCCTGCCTGCCTGCCTTCCTGCCTTCCTTCCTTCCTTTGTGCCTGCCTTCCTGCCTGCATTCCTACCTGCCTTTCTGCCTTCCCGCCTTCCTTCCTGCCTTCCTTCTATCCTGACTTCCTGCCTGCCTTCCTACCCTCCTTCCTACCTGCCTGCCTGCCCTCTTGCCTTCCTTCCTTCCTTCCTTCCTTCCTTCCTTCCTTCCTTCCTTCCTTCCTTCCTTCCTTCCTTCCTTCCTTCCTTCCTTCCTTCCTTCCTTCCTTCCTTCCTTCCTTCCTTCCTTCCTTCCTTCCTTCCTTCCTTCCTTCCTTCCTTCCTTTTTTCCTTCCTTCCTTCCTTCCTTCCTTCCTTCCTTCCTTCCTTCCTTCCTTCCTTCCTTCCTTCCTTCCTTCCTTCCTTCCTTCCTTCCTTCCTTCCTTCCTTCCTTCCTTCCTTCCTTCCTTCCTTCCTTCCTTCCTTCCTTCCTGCCTTCCTGCCTTCCTGCCTTCCTGCCTTCCTGCCTTCCTGCCTTCCTACCTTCCTCCCTGCCTGCCTTCCTGCCTGCCTGCCTTCCTGCGTGCCTTCCTGCGTGCCTTCCTGCCTGCCTTCCTGCCTGCCTTCCTGCCTTCCTTCCTTCCTGCCTTCCTTCCTTCCTGCCTGCCTTCCTGCCTGCCTTCCTGCGTGCCTTCCTGCCTGCCTTCCTGCCTTCCTGCCTTCCTGCCATCCTTCCTGGCTGCCTGCCTGCCTGCCTGCCTGCCTTCCTGCCTGCCTTCCTGCCTGCCTTCCTTCCTGCCTTCCTTCCTTTCTGCCTTCCTTCCTGCCTTCCTTCCTGCCAGCTTTCCTGAGTGCCTGCCTTCCTTTATACCTGCCTGTCTTCTTTCTTGCCTATCTCCCTTCCAACCTGCCTTCCTTCCTGCCTTCCTGCCTGCCTTCCTGCCTTCGTTCCTGCCTTCCTGCCTGCCTGCCTTCCTGCCTTACTTCCTTCCTTTGTGCCTGCCTTCCCGCCTGCATTCCTACCTACCTTTCTGCCTTCCCGCCTTCCTTCCTGCCTTCCCTCTATCCTGCCTTCCTGCCTGCCTTCCTACCCTCCTTCCTACCTGCCTGCCTGCCCTCTTGCCTTCCTTCCTTCCTTCCTTCCTGCCTTCCTTCCTGCCTTCCTTCCTTCCTTCCTGCCTGCCTGCCTGCCTGCCTTCTTGCCTTCCTTCCTTTTTGCCTTCCTGTCTTCCTTCCTGCCTTCGTTCTTGCCTTCCTGCCGGCCTTCCTGCCTTCCTGCCTTCCTTCCTGTCTGCCTTCCTTCCTTCCTGCCCTCCTGCCTTCCTTCCTGCCTTCCTGCCTGCCTGCCTTCCTGCCAACCTGACTGCCTTCCTGCCTGCCTTCTCGCCTACCCGCCTGCCTTCCTGCCTGCCTTCCAGCCTACCCGCCTGCCTTCCTGTCTGCCTGCGTTCTTGCCTGCCTTCCTGCCTTCCTTCTTGCCTGACTTCCTGCCTTCCTGCCTGCCTGCCATCCTGCCTTCCTTCCTTCCTTCCTTTGTGCCTGCCTTCGTGCCTGCATTCCTACCTGCCTTTCTGCCATCCCGCCTTCCTTCCTGCCTTCCTTCCTTCCTTCCTTCCTTCCTGCCTGCCTTCCTGCCTGCCTTCCTACCTTCCTCCCTGCCTGCCTTCCTGCCTGCCTTCCTGCCTGCCTTCCTACCCTCCTTCCTACCTGCCTGCCTGCCCTCTTGCCTGCCTTCCTGCCTGCCTGCCTTCCTGCCTTGCTGCCTGCCTGCCTACCTTCCTGCCTTCTTTCCTTCCTGCCTTCCTTTTTGCATTCCTGCCTTCTTGCCTGTCTGCCTACCTTTCTGCCTTCCTTCCTTCCTGCCTGCCTTTCTGCCTTCCTGCCTGCCCTCCTGCCTTCCTTCCTGCCTTCGTTCCTGCCTTCCTTCCTGCCTGCCTTCCTTCCTTCCTTCCTGCCAGCTTTCCTGAGTGCCTGCCTTCCTTCCTACCTGCTGCCTGCTTTCTTGCCTACCTGCCTTCCTGCCTGCCTTCCTCCCTGCCTTCCTGCCTTCCTGCCAACCTGCCTGCCTTCCTGCCTGCCTTCTCACCTACCCGCCTGCCTTCCCGCCAGTCTTCCCGCCTACCCGCCTGCCTTCCTGCCTGCCTGCCTTCCTGCCTGCCTGGCTGCCTTTCTGCCTGCCTTCCTGCCTGCCTTCCTTCCTGCCTTCCTTCCTTTCTACCTTCCTTCCTGCCTTCCTTCCTGCCAGCTTTCCTGAGTGCCTGCCTTCCTTCCTACCTGCCTGTCTGCTTTCTTGCCTACCTGCCTTCCTGCCTGCCTTCGTGCCTTCGTTCCTGCCTTCCTGCCTTCCTGCCTTCCTGCCTGCCTTCCTGCCTTCTTTCCTTCCTGTATTCCTTTTTCCCTGCCTGCCTGCCTTTGTTCCTACCTTCCTGCCTGCCTTCCTTCCTGCCTACCTTCCTGCCCGCCTGCCTTCCTGCCTTCCTGCCTGCTTTCCTGAGTGCCTGCTTTCCTTCCTACCTGCCTGCCTGCCTTCCTGCCTTCGTTCCTTCCTTCCTTCCTTCCTTCCTGCCTTCCTTTTTCCCTGCCTATCCGCCTGCCTGCCTTTGTTCCTGCCTTTCTGCCTTCATTCCTGCATGCCTGCCTTCCTGCCGGCCTTCCTGCCTTCCTGCCTTTTTTCCTGTCTGCCTTCCTTCCTTCCTGCCCTCCTGCCTTCCTTCCTGCCATCCTGCCTGCCTGCCTTCCTGCCAACCTGCCTGCCTTCCTGCCTGCCTTCTCGCCTACCCACCTGCCTTCCTGCCTGCCTTCCAGCCTACCCGCCTGCCTTCCTGTCTGCCTGCGTTCTTGCCTGCCTTCCTGCCTTCCTGCCTTCCTTCCTGCCTGCCTTCCTTCCTGCCTGCCTGCCTTCCTGCCTGCCTTCCTGCGTGCCTTCCTGCCTGCCTTCCTGCCTTCCTGCCTTCCTGCCTTCCTGCCTTCCTTCCTGGCTGCCTGCCTGCCTGCCTGCCTGCCTGCCTGCCTTCCTGCCTGCCTTCCTGCGTGCCTTCCTGCCTGCCTTCCTGCCTTCCTGCCTTCCTGCCTTCCTGCCTTCCTTCCTGGCTGCCTGCCTGCCTGCCTGCCTGCCTGCCTGCCTTCCTGCCTGCCTTCCTTCCTGCCTTCCTTCCTTTCTGCCTTCCTTCCTGCCTTCCTTCCTGCCAGCTTTCCTGAGTGCCTGCCTTCCTTCCTACCTGCCTGTCTGCTTTCTTGCCTACCTGCTTTTTTACCTGCCTTCCTTCCTGCCTTCCTGCCTGCCTTCCTGCCTTCGTTCCTGCCTTCCTGCCTGCCTGCCTTCCTGCGTTCCTTCCTTCCTTTGTGCCTGCCTTCCCGCCTGCATTCCTTCCTACATTTCTGCCTTCCCGCCTTCCTTCCTGCCTTCCTTCTATCCTGCCTTCCTGCCTGCCTTCCTACCCTCCTTCCTACCTGCCTGCCTGCCCTCTTGCCTTCCTTCCTTCCTTCCTTCCTGCCTTCCTTCCTGCCTTCCTTCCTTCCTTCCTGCCTGCCTGCCTGCCTGCCTTCTTGCCTTCCTTCCTTTTTGCCTTCCTGTCTTCCTTCCTGCCTTCGTTCTTGCCTTCCTGCCGGCCTTCCTGCCTTCCTGCCTTCCTTCCTGTCTGCCTTCCTTCCTTCCTGCCCTCCTGCCTTCCTTCCTGCCTTCCTGCCTGCCTGCCTTCCTGCCAACCTGACTGCCTTCCTGCCTGCCTTCTCGCCTACCCGCCTGCCTTCCTGCCTGCCTTCCAGCCTACCCGCCTGCCTTCCTGTCTGCCTGCGTTCTTGCCTGCCTTCCTGCCTTCCTTCTTGCCTGACTTCCTGCCTTCCTGCCTGCCTGCCATCCTGCCTTCCTTCCTTCCTTCCTTTGTGCCTGCCTTCGTGCCTGCATTCCTACCTGCCTTTCTGCCATCCCGCCTTCCTTCCTGCCTTCCTTCCTTCCTTCCTTCCTTCCTGCCTGCCTTCCTGCCTGCCTTCCTACCTTCCTCCCTGCCTGCCTTCCTGCCTGCCTTCCTGCCTGCCTTCCTACCCTCCTTCCTACCTGCCTGCCTGCCCTCTTGCCTGCCTTCCTGCCTGCCTGCCTTCCTGCCTTGCTGCCTGCCTGCCTACCTTCCTGCCTTCTTTCCTTCCTGCCTTCCTTTTTGCATTCCTGCCTTCTTGCCTGTCTGCCTACCTTTCTGCCTTCCTTCCTTCCTGCCTGCCTTTCTGCCTTCCTGCCTGCCCTCCTGCCTTCCTTCCTGCCTTCGTTCCTGCCTTCCTTCCTGCCTGCCTTCCTTCCTTCCTTCCTGCCAGCTTTCCTGAGTGCCTGCCTTCCTTCCTACCTGCTGCCTGCTTTCTTGCCTACCTGCCTTCCTGCCTGCCTTCCTCCCTGCCTTCCTGCCTTCCTGCCAACCTGCCTGCCTTCCTGCCTGCCTTCTCACCTACCCACCTGCCTTCCCGCCAGTCTTCCCGCCTACCCGCCTGCCTTCCTGCCTGCCTGCCTTCCTGCCTGCCTGGCTGCCTTTCTGCCTGCCTTCCTGCCTGCCTTCCTTCCTGCCTTCCTTCCTTTCTACCTTCCTTCCTGCCTTCCTTCCTGCCAGCTTTCCTGAGTGCCTGCCTTCCTTCCTACCTGCCTGTCTGCTTTCTTGCCTACCTGCCTTCCTGCCTGCCTTCGTGCCTTCGTTCCTGCCTTCCTGCCTTCCTGCCTTCCTGCCTGCCTTCCTGCCTTCTTTCCTTCCTGTATTCCTTTTTCCCTGCCTGCCTGCCTTTGTTCCTACCTTCCTGCCTGCCTTCCTTCCTGCCTACCTTCCTGCCCGCCTGCCTTCCTGCCTTCCTGCCTGCTTTCCTGAGTGCCTGCTTTCCTTCCTACCTGCCTGCCTGCCTTCCTGCCTTCGTTCCTTCCTTCCTTCCTTCCTTCCTGCCTTCCTTTTTCCCTGCCTATCCGCCTGCGTGCCTTTGTTCCTGCCTTTCTGCCTTCATTCCTGCATGCCTGCCTTCCTGCCGGCCTTCCTGCCTTCCTGCCTTCCTTCCTGTCTGCCTTCCTTCCTTCCTGCCCTCCTGCCTTCCTTCCTGCCATCCTGCCTGCCTGCCTTCCTGCCAACCTGCCTGCCTTCCTGCCTGCCTTCTCGCCTACCCACCTGCCTTCCTGCCTGCCTTCCAGCCTACCCGCCTGCCTTCCTGTCTGCCTGCGTTCTTGCCTGCCTTCCTGCCTTCCTGCCTTCCTTCCTGCCTGCCTTCCTTCCTGCCTGCCTGCCTTCCTGCCTGCCTTCCTGCGTGCCTTCCTGCCTGCCTTCCTGCCTTCCTGCCTTCCTGCCTTCCTGCCTTCCTTCCTGGCTGCCTGCCTGCCTGCCTGCCTGCCTGCCTGCCTTCCTGCCTGCCTTCCTGCGTGCCTTCCTGCCTGCCTTCCTGCCTTCCTGCCTTCCTGCCTTCCTGCCTTCCTTCCTGGCTGCCTGCCTGCCTGCCTGCCTGCCTGCCTGCCTTCCTGCCTGCCTTCCTGCCTGCCTTCCTTCCTGCCTTCCTTCCTTTCTGCCTTCCTTCCTGCCTTCCTTCCTGCCAGCTTTCCTGAGTGCCTGCCTTCCTTCCTACCTGCCTGTCTGCTTTCTTGCCTACCTGCCTTTTTACCTGCCTTCCTTCCTGCCTTCCTGCCTGCCTTCCTGCCTTCGTTCCTGCCTTCCTGCCTGCCTGCCTTCCTGCGTTCCTTCCTTCCTTTGTGCCTGCCTTCCCGCCTGCATTCCTTCCTACATTTCTGCCTTCCCGCCTTCCTTCCTGCCTTCCTTCTATCCTGCCTTCCTGCCTGCCTTCCTACCCTCCTTCCTACCTGCCTGCCTGCCCTCTTGCCTTCCTTCCTTCCTTCCTTCCTGCCTTCCTTCCTGCCTTCCTTCCTTCCTTCCTGCCTGCCTGCCTGCCTGCCTTCTTGCCTTCCTTCCTTTTTGCCTTCCTGTCTTCCTTCCTGCCTTCGTTCTTGCCTTCCTGCCGGCCTTCCTGCCTTCCTGCCTTCCTTCCTGTCTGCCTTCCTTCCTTCCTGCCCTCCTGCATTCCTTCCTGCCTTCCTGCCTGCCTGCCTTCCTGCCAACCTGACTGCCTTCCTGCCTGCCTTCTCGCCTACCCGCCTGCCTTCCTGCCTGCCTTCCAGCCTACCCGCCTGCCTTCCTGTCTGCCTGCGTTCTTGCCTGCCTTCCTGCCTTCCTTCTTGCCTGACTTCCTGCCTTCCTGCCTGCCTGCCATCCTGCCTTCCTTACTTCCTTCCTTTGTGCCTGCCTTCGTGCCTGCATTCCTACCTGCCTTTCTGCCATCCCGCCTTCCTTCCTGCCTTCCTTTCTTCCTTCCTTCCTGCCTGCCTTCCTGCCTGCCTTCCTACCTTCCTCCCTGCCTGCCTTCCTGCCTGCCTTCCTGCCTGCCTTCCTTCCTTCTTGCCTTCCTTCCTGCCTGCCTTCCTTCCTGCCTTCCGTCCTGCCTTCCAGCCTTCCTTCCTGCCTGCCTTCCTTCCTTCTTGCCTGCCTTCCTGCCTGCCTTCCTGCGTGCCTTCGTGCCTGCCTTCCTGCCTTCCTGCCTTCCTTCCTGCCCGCCTGCCTGCCTGCCTGCCTGCCTTCCTGCCTGCCTTCCTGCCTTCCTGCCTTCCTTCCTGCCTGCCTGCCTGCCTGCCTGCCTGCCTTCCTGCCTGCCTTCCTGCCTGCCTTCCTTCCTGCCTTCCTTCCTTTCTGCCTTCCTTCCTGCCTTCCTTCCTGCCAGCTTTCCTGAGTGCCTGCCTTCCTTCCTACCTGCCTGTCTGCTTTCTTGCCTACCTGCCTTCCTACCTGCCTTCCTTCCTGCCTTCCTGCCTGCCTTCCTGCCTTCGTTCCTGCCTTCCTGCCTGCCTGCCTTCCTGCCTTCTTTCCTTCCTTTGTGCCTGCCTTCCTGCCTGCATTCCTACCTGCCTTTCTGCCTTCCCGCCTTCCTTCCTGCCTTCCCTCTATCCTGCCTTCCTGCCTGCCTTCCTACCCTCCTTCCTACCTGCCTGCCTGCCCTCTTGCCTTCCTTCCTTCCTTCCTTCCTGCCTTCCTTCCTGCCTTCCTTCCTTCCTTCCTGCCTGCCTGCCTGCCTGCCTTCTTGCCTTCCTTCCTTTTTGCCTTCCTGTCTTCCTTCCTGCCTTCGTTCTTGCCTTCCTGCCGGCCTTCCTGCCTTCCTGCCTTCCTTCCTGTCTGCCTTCCGTCCTTCCTACCCTCCTGCCTTCCTTCCTGCCTTCCTGCCTGCCTGCCTTCCTGCCAACCTGACTGCCTTCCTGCCTGCCTTCTCGCCTACCCGCCTGCCTTCCTGCCTGCCTTCCAGCCTACCCGCCTGCCTTCCTGTCTGCCTGCGTTCTTGCCTGCCTTCCTGCCTTCCTTCTTGCCTGACTTCCTGCCTTCCTGCCTGCCTGCCTTCCTGCCAACCTGACTGCCTTCCTGCCTGCCTTCTCGCCTACCCGCCTGCCTTCCTGCCTGCCTTCCTGCCTGCCTTCCTACCCTCCTTCCTACCTGCCTGCCTGCCCTCTTGCCTGCCTTCCTGCCTGCCTGCCTTCCTGCCTTGCTGCCTGCCTGCCTACCTTCCTGCCTTCTTTCCTTCCTGCCTTCCTTTTTGCATTCCTGCCTTCTTGCCTGTCTGTCTACCTTTCTGCCTTCCTTCCTTCCTGCCTGCCTTTCTGCCTTCCTGCCTGCCCTCCTGCCTTCCTTCCTGCCTTCGTTCCTGCCTTCCTTCCTGCCTGCCTTCCTTCCTTCCTTCCTGCCAGCTTTCCTGAGTGCCTGCCTTCCTTCCTACCTGCCTGCCTGCTTTCTTGCCTACCTGCCTTTCTGCCTGCCTTCCTTCCTGCCTTCCTGCCTTCCTGCCTTCCTGCCTGCCTTCCTGCCTGCCTTCTCACCTACCTGCCTGCCTTCCCGCCAGTCTTCCCGCCTACCCGCCTGCCTTCCTGCCTGCCTGCCTTCCTGCCTGCCTGGCTGCCTTTCTGCCTGCCTTCCTGCCTGCCTTCCATCCTGCCTTCCTTCCTTTCTACCTTCCTTCCTGCCTTCCTTCCTGCCAGCTTTCCTGAGTGCCTGCCTTCCTTCCTACCTGCCTGTCTGCTTTCTTGCCTACCTGCCTTCCTGCCTGCCTTCGTGCCTTCGTTCCTGCCTTCCTGCCTTCCTGCCTTCCTGCCTGCCTTCCTGCCTTCTTTCCTTCCTGTATTCCTTTTTCCCTGCCTGCCTACCTTTGTTCCTACCTTCCTGCCTGCCTTCCTTCCTGCCTTCCTTCCTTCCTTCCTGCCTGCCTGCCTGCCTGCCTTCTTGCCTTCCTTCCTTTTTGCCTTCCTGTCTTCCTTCCTGCCTTCGTTCTTGCCTTCCTGCCGGCCTTCCTGCCTTCCTGCCTTCCTTCCTGTCTGCCTTCCTTCCTTCCTGCCCTCCTGCCTTCCTTCCTGCCTTCCTGCCTGCCTGCCTTCCTGCCAACCTGACTGCCTTCCTGCCTGCCTTCTCGCCTACCCGCCTGCCTTCCTGCCTGCCTTCCAGCCTACCCGCCTGCCTTCCTGTCTGTCTGCTTTCTTGCCTACCTGCCTTCCTACCTGCCTTCCTTCCTGCCTTCCTGCCTGCCTTCCTGCCATCGTTCCTGCCTTCCTGCCTGCCTGCCTTCCTGCCTTCCTTCCTTCCTTTGTGCCTGCCTTCCTGCCTGCATTCCTACCTGCCTTTCTGCCTTCCCGCCTTCCTTCCTGCCTTCCTTCTATCCTGACTTCCTGCCTGCCTTCCTACCCTCCTTCGTACCTGCCTGCCTGCCCTCTTGCCTTCCTTCCTTCCTTCCTTCCTTCCTTCCTTCCTTCCTTCCTTCCTTCCTTCCTTCCTTCCTTCCTTCCTTCCTTCCTTCCTTCCTTCCTTCCTTCCTTCCTTCCTTCCTTCCTTCCTTCCTTCCTTCCTTCCTTCCTTCCTTCCTTCCTTCCTTCCTTCCTTTTTTCCTTCCTTCCTTCCTTCCTTCCTTCCTTCCTTCCTTCCTTCCTTCCTTCCTTCCTTCCTTCCTTCCTTCCTTCCTTCCTTCCTTCCTTCCTTCCTTCCTTCCTTCCTTCCTTCCTTCCTTCCTTCCTTCCTTCCTTCCTTCCTTCCTTCCTTCCTTCCTTCCTTCCTTCCTTCCTTCCTTCCTGCCTTCCTGCCTTCCTGCCTTCCTGCCTTCCTGCCTTCCTACCTTCCTCCCTGCCTGCCTTCCTGCCTGCCTGCCTTCCTGCGTGCCTTCCTGCCTGCCTTCCTGCCTGCCTTCCTGCCTGCCTTCCTGCCTTCCTTCCTTCCTGCCTTCCTTCCTTCCTGCCTGCCTTCCTGCCTGCCTTCCTGCGTGCCTTCCTGCCTGCCTTCCTGCCTTCCTGCCTTCCTGCCTTCCTTCCTGGCTGCCTGCCTGCCTGCCTGCCTGCCTGCCTGCCTTCCTGCCTGCCTTCCTGCCTGCCTTCCTTCCTGCCTTCCTTCCTTTCTGCCTTCCTTCCTGCCTTCCTTCCTGCCAGCTTTCCTGAGTGCCTGCCTTCCTTTATACCTGCCTGTCTTCTTTCTTGCCTATCTCCCTTCCAACCTGCCTTCCTTCCTGCCTTCCTGCCTGCCTTCCTGCCTTCGTTCCTGCCTTCCTGCCTGCCTGCCTTCCTGCCTTACTTCCTTCCTTTGTGCCTGCCTTCCCGCCTGCATTCCTACCTACCTTTCTGCCTTCCCGCCTTCCTTCCTGCCTTCCCTCTATCCTGCCTTCCTGCCTGCCTTCCTACCCTCCTTCCTACCTGCCTGCCTGCCCTCTTGCCTTCCTTCCTTCCTTCCTTCCTGCCTTCCTTCCTGCCTTCCTTCCTTCCTTCCTGCCTGCCTGCCTGCCTGCCTTCTTGCCTTCCTTCCTTTTTGCCTTCCTGTCTTCCTTCCTGCCTTCGTTCTTGCCTTCCTGCCGGCCTTCCTGCCTTCCTGCCTTCCTTCCTGTCTGCCTTCCTTCCTTCCTGCCCTCCTGCCTTCCTTCCTGCCTTCCTGCCTGCCTGCCTTCCTGCCAACCTGACTGCCTTCCTGCCTGCCTTCTCGCCTACCCGCCTGCCTTCCTGCCTGCCTTCCAGCCTACCCGCCTGCCTTCCTGTCTGCCTGCGTTCTTGCCTGCCTTCCTGCCTTCCTTCTTGCCTGACTTCCTGCCTTCCTGCCTGCCTGCCATCCTGCCTTCCTTCCTTCCTTCCTTTGTGCCTGCCTTCGTGCCTGCATTCCTACCTGCCTTTCTGCCATCCCGCCTTCCTTCCTGCCTTCCTTCCTTCCTTCCTTCCTTCCTGCCTGCCTTCCTGCCTGCCTTCCTACCTTCCTCCCTGCCTGCCTTCCTGCCTGCCTTCCTGCCTGCCTTCCTACCCTCCTTCCTACCTGCCTGCCTGCCCTCTTGCCTGCCTTCCTGCCTGCCTGCCTTCCTGCCTTGCTGCCTGCCTGCCTACCTTCCTGCCTTCTTTCCTTCCTGCCTTCCTTTTTGCATTCCTGCCTTCTTGCCTGTCTGCCTACCTTTCTGCCTTCCTTCCTTCCTGCCTGCCTTTCTGCCTTCCTGCCTGCCCTCCTGCCTTCCTTCCTGCCTTCGTTCCTGCCTTCCTTCCTGCCTGCCTTCCTTCCTTCCTTCCTGCCAGCTTTCCTGAGTGCCTGCCTTCCTTCCTACCTGCTGCCTGCTTTCTTGCCTACCTGCCTTCCTGCCTGCCTTCCTCCCTGCCTTCCTGCCTTCCTGCCAACCTGCCTGCCTTCCTGCCTGCCTTCTCACCTACCCGCCTGCCTTCCCGCCAGTCTTCCCGCCTACCCGCCTGCCTTCCTGCCTGCCTGCCTTCCTGCCTGCCTGGCTGCCTTTCTGCCTGCCTTCCTGCCTGCCTTCCTTCCTGCCTTCCTTCCTTTCTACCTTCCTTCCTGCCTTCCTTCCTGCCAGCTTTCCTGAGTGCCTGCCTTCCTTCCTACCTGCCTGTCTGCTTTCTTGCCTACCTGCCTTCCTGCCTGCCTTCGTGCCTTCGTTCCTGCCTTCCTGCCTTCCTGCCTTCCTGCCTGCCTTCCTGCCTTCTTTCCTTCCTGTATTCCTTTTTCCCTGCCTGCCTGCCTTTGTTCCTACCTTCCTGCCTGCCTTCCTTCCTGCCTACCTTCCTGCCCGCCTGCCTTCCTGCCTTCCTGCCTGCTTTCCTGAGTGCCTGCTTTCCTTCCTACCTGCCTGCCTGCCTTCCTGCCTTCGTTCCTTCCTTCCTTCCTTCCTTCCTGCCTTCCTTTTTCCCTGCCTATCCGCCTGCCTGCCTTTGTTCCTGCCTTTCTGCCTTCATTCCTGCATGCCTGCCTTCCTGCCGGCCTTCCTGCCTTCCTGCCTTTTTTCCTGTCTGCCTTCCTTCCTTCCTGCCCTCCTGCCTTCCTTCCTGCCATCCTGCCTGCCTGCCTTCCTGCCAACCTGCCTGCCTTCCTGCCTGCCTTCTCGCCTACCCACCTGCCTTCCTGCCTGCCTTCCAGCCTACCCGCCTGCCTTCCTGTCTGCCTGCGTTCTTGCCTGCCTTCCTGCCTTCCTGCCTTCCTTCCTGCCTGCCTTCCTTCCTGCCTGCCTGCCTTCCTGCCTGCCTTCCTGCGTGCCTTCCTGCCTGCCTTCCTGCCTTCCTGCCTTCCTGCCTTCCTGCCTTCCTTCCTGGCTGCCTGCCTGCCTGCCTGCCTGCCTGCCTGCCTTCCTGCCTGCCTTCCTGCGTGCCTTCCTGCCTGCCTTCCTGCCTTCCTGCCTTCCTGCCTTCCTGCCTTCCTTCCTGGCTGCCTGCCTGCCTGCCTGCCTGCCTGCCTGCCTTCCTGCCTGCCTTCCTTCCTGCCTTCCTTCCTTTCTGCCTTCCTTCCTGCCTTCCTTCCTGCCAGCTTTCCTGAGTGCCTGCCTTCCTTCCTACCTGCCTGTCTGCTTTCTTGCCTACCTGCTTTTTTACCTGCCTTCCTTCCTGCCTTCCTGCCTGCCTTCCTGCCTTCGTTCCTGCCTTCCTGCCTGCCTGCCTTCCTGCGTTCCTTCCTTCCTTTGTGCCTGCCTTCCCGCCTGCATTCCTTCCTACATTTCTGCCTTCCCGCCTTCCTTCCTGCCTTCCTTCTATCCTGCCTTCCTGCCTGCCTTCCTACCCTCCTTCCTACCTGCCTGCCTGCCCTCTTGCCTTCCTTCCTTCCTTCCTTCCTGCCTTCCTTCCTGCCTTCCTTCCTTCCTTCCTGCCTGCCTGCCTGCCTGCCTTCTTGCCTTCCTTCCTTTTTGCCTTCCTGTCTTCCTTCCTGCCTTCGTTCTTGCCTTCCTGCCGGCCTTCCTGCCTTCCTGCCTTCCTTCCTGTCTGCCTTCCTTCCTTCCTGCCCTCCTGCCTTCCTTCCTGCCTTCCTGCCTGCCTGCCTTCCTGCCAACCTGACTGCCTTCCTGCCTGCCTTCTCGCCTACCCGCCTGCCTTCCTGCCTGCCTTCCAGCCTACCCGCCTGCCTTCCTGTCTGCCTGCGTTCTTGCCTGCCTTCCTGCCTTCCTTCTTGCCTGACTTCCTGCCTTCCTGCCTGCCTGCCATCCTGCCTTCCTTCCTTCCTTCCTTTGTGCCTGCCTTCGTGCCTGCATTCCTACCTGCCTTTCTGCCATCCCGCCTTCCTTCCTGCCTTCCTTCCTTCCTTCCTTCCTTCCTGCCTGCCTTCCTGCCTGCCTTCCTACCTTCCTCCCTGCCTGCCTTCCTGCCTGCCTTCCTGCCTGCCTTCCTACCCTCCTTCCTACCTGCCTGCCTGCCCTCTTGCCTGCCTTCCTGCCTGCCTGCCTTCCTGCCTTGCTGCCTGCCTGCCTACCTTCCTGCCTTCTTTCCTTCCTGCCTTCCTTTTTGCATTCCTGCCTTCTTGCCTGTCTGCCTACCTTTCTGCCTTCCTTCCTTCCTGCCTGCCTTTCTGCCTTCCTGCCTGCCCTCCTGCCTTCCTTCCTGCCTTCGTTCCTGCCTTCCTTCCTGCCTGCCTTCCTTCCTTCCTTCCTGCCAGCTTTCCTGAGTGCCTGCCTTCCTTCCTACCTGCTGCCTGCTTTCTTGCCTACCTGCCTTCCTGCCTGCCTTCCTCCCTGCCTTCCTGCCTTCCTGCCAACCTGCCTGCCTTCCTGCCTGCCTTCTCACCTACCCACCTGCCTTCCCGCCAGTCTTCCCGCCTACCCGCCTGCCTTCCTGCCTGCCTGCCTTCCTGCCTGCCTGGCTGCCTTTCTGCCTGCCTTCCTGCCTGCCTTCCTTCCTGCCTTCCTTCCTTTCTACCTTCCTTCCTGCCTTCCTTCCTGCCAGCTTTCCTGAGTGCCTGCCTTCCTTCCTACCTGCCTGTCTGCTTTCTTGCCTACCTGCCTTCCTGCCTGCCTTCGTGCCTTCGTTCCTGCCTTCCTGCCTTCCTGCCTTCCTGCCTGCCTTCCTGCCTTCTTTCCTTCCTGTATTCCTTTTTCCCTGCCTGCCTGCCTTTGTTCCTACCTTCCTGCCTGCCTTCCTTCCTGCCTACCTTCCTGCCCGCCTGCCTTCCTGCCTTCCTGCCTGCTTTCCTGAGTGCCTGCTTTCCTTCCTACCTGCCTGCCTGCCTTCCTGCCTTCGTTCCTTCCTTCCTTCCTTCCTTCCTGCCTTCCTTTTTCCCTGCCTATCCGCCTGCGTGCCTTTGTTCCTGCCTTTCTGCCTTCATTCCTGCATGCCTGCCTTCCTGCCGGCCTTCCTGCCTTCCTGCCTTCCTTCCTGTCTGCCTTCCTTCCTTCCTGCCCTCCTGCCTTCCTTCCTGCCATCCTGCCTGCCTGCCTTCCTGCCAACCTGCCTGCCTTCCTGCCTGCCTTCTCGCCTACCCACCTGCCTTCCTGCCTGCCTTCCAGCCTACCCGCCTGCCTTCCTGTCTGCCTGCGTTCTTGCCTGCCTTCCTGCCTTCCTGCCTTCCTTCCTGCCTGCCTTCCTTCCTGCCTGCCTGCCTTCCTGCCTGCCTTCCTGCGTGCCTTCCTGCCTGCCTTCCTGCCTTCCTGCCTTCCTGCCTTCCTGCCTTCCTTCCTGGCTGCCTGCCTGCCTGCCTGCCTGCCTGCCTTCCTGCCTGCCTTCCTGCGTGCCTTCCTGCCTGCCTTCCTGCCTTCCTGCCTTCCTGCCTTCCTGCCTTCCTTCCTGGCTGCCTGCCTGCCTGCCTGCCTGCCTGCCTGCCTTCCTGCCTGCCTTCCTGCCTGCCTTCCTTCCTGCCTTCCTTCCTTTCTGCCTTCCTTCCTGCCTTCCTTCCTGCCAGCTTTCCTGAGTGCCTGCCTTCCTTCCTACCTGCCTGTCTGCTTTCTTGCCTACCTGCCTTTTTACCTGCCTTCCTTCCTGCCTTCCTGCCTGCCTTCCTGCCTTCGTTCCTGCCTTCCTGCCTGCCTGCCTTCCTGCGTTCCTTCCTTCCTTTGTGCCTGCCTTCCCGCCTGCATTCCTTCCTACATTTCTGCCTTCCCGCCTTCCTTCCTGCCTTCCTTCTATCCTGCCTTCCTGCCTGCCTTCCTACCCTCCTTCCTACCTGCCTGCCTGCCCTCTTGCCTTCCTTCCTTCCTTCCTTCCTGCCTTCCTTCCTGCCTTCCTTCCTTCCTTCCTGCCTGCCTGCCTGCCTGCCTTCTTGCCTTCCTTCCTTTTTGCCTTCCTGTCTTCCTTCCTGCCTTCGTTCTTGCCTTCCTGCCGGCCTTCCTGCCTTCCTGCCTTCCTTCCTGTCTGCCTTCCTTCCTTCCTGCCCTCCTGCATTCCTTCCTGCCTTCCTGCCTGCCTGCCTTCCTGCCAACCTGACTGCCTTCCTGCCTGCCTTCTCGCCTACCCGCCTGCCTTCCTGCCTGCCTTCCAGCCTACCCGCCTGCCTTCCTGTCTGCCTGCGTTCTTGCCTGCCTTCCTGCCTTCCTTCTTGCCTGACTTCCTGCCTTCCTGCCTGCCTGCCATCCTGCCTTCCTTACTTCCTTCCTTTGTGCCTGCCTTCGTGCCTGCATTCCTACCTGCCTTTCTGCCATCCCGCCTTCCTTCCTGCCTTCCTTTCTTCCTTCCTTCCTGCCTGCCTTCCTGCCTGCCTTCCTACCTTCCTCCCTGCCTGCCTTCCTGCCTGCCTTCCTGCCTGCCTTCCTTCCTTCTTGCCTTCCTTCCTGCCTGCCTTCCTTCCTGCCTTCCGTCCTGCCTTCCAGCCTTCCTTCCTGCCTGCCTTCCTTCCTTCTTGCCTGCCTTCCTGCCTGCCTTCCTGCGTGCCTTCGTGCCTGCCTTCCTGCCTTCCTGCCTTCCTTCCTGCCCGCCTGCCTGCCTGCCTGCCTGCCTTCCTGCCTGCCTTCCTGCCTTCCTGCCTTCCTTCCTGCCTGCCTGCCTGCCTGCCTGCCTGCCTTCCTGCCTGCCTTCCTGCCTGCCTTCCTTCCTGCCTTCCTTCCTTTCTGCCTTCCTTCCTGCCTTCCTTCCTGCCAGCTTTCCTGAGTGCCTGCCTTCCTTCCTACCTGCCTGTCTGCTTTCTTGCCTACCTGCCTTCCTACCTGCCTTCCTTCCTGCCTTCCTGCCTGCCTTCCTGCCTTCGTTCCTGCCTTCCTGCCTGCCTGCCTTCCTGCCTTCTTTCCTTCCTTTGTGCCTGCCTTCCTGCCTGCATTCCTACCTGCCTTTCTGCCTTCCCGCCTTCCTTCCTGCCTTCCCTCTATCCTGCCTTCCTGCCTGCCTTCCTACCCTCCTTCCTACCTGCCTGCCTGCCCTCTTGCCTTCCTTCCTTCCTTCCTTCCTGCCTTCCTTCCTGCCTTCCTTCCTTCCTTCCTGCCTGCCTGCCTGCCTGCCTTCTTGCCTTCCTTCCTTTTTGCCTTCCTGTCTTCCTTCCTGCCTTCGTTCTTGCCTTCCTGCCGGCCTTCCTGCCTTCCTGCCTTCCTTCCTGTCTGCCTTCCGTCCTTCCTACCCTCCTGCCTTCCTTCCTGCCTTCCTGCCTGCCTGCCTTCCTGCCAACCTGACTGCCTTCCTGCCTGCCTTCTCGCCTACCCGCCTGCCTTCCTGCCTGCCTTCCAGCCTACCCGCCTGCCTTCCTGTCTGCCTGCGTTCTTGCCTGCCTTCCTGCCTTCCTTCTTGCCTGACTTCCTGCCTTCCTGCCTGCCTGCCTTCCTGCCAACCTGACTGCCTTCCTGCCTGCCTTCTCGCCTACCCGCCTGCCTTCCTGCCTGCCTTCCTGCCTGCCTTCCTACCCTCCTTCCTACCTGCCTGCCTGCCCTCTTGCCTGCCTTCCTGCCTGCCTGCCTTCCTGCCTTGCTGCCTGCCTGCCTACCTTCCTGCCTTCTTTCCTTCCTGCCTTCCTTTTTGCATTCCTGCCTTCTTGCCTGTCTGCCTACCTTTCTGCCTTCCTTCCTTCCTGCCTGCCTTTCTGCCTTCCTGCCTGCCCTCCTGCCTTCCTTCCTGCCTTCGTTCCTGCCTTCCTTCCTGCCTGCCTTCCTTCCTTCCTTCCTGCCAGCTTTCCTGAGTGCCTGCCTTCCTTCCTACCTGCCTGCCTGCTTTCTTGCCTACCTGCCTTTCTGCCTGCCTTCCTTCCTGCCTTCCTGCCTTCCTGCCTTCCTGCCTGCCTTCCTGCCTGCCTTCTCACCTACCTGCCTGCCTTCCCGCCAGTCTTCCCGCCTACCCGCCTGCCTTCCTGCCTGCCTGCCTTCCTGCCTGCCTGGCTGCCTTTCTGCCTGCCTTCCTGCCTGCCTTCCTTCCTGCCTTCCTTCCTTTCTACCTTCCTTCCTGCCTTCCTTCCTGCCAGCTTTCCTGAGTGCCTGCCTTCCTTCCTACCTGCCTGTCTGCTTTCTTGCCTACCTGCCTTCCTGCCTGCCTTCGTGCCTTCGTTCCTGCCTTCCTGCCTTCCTGCCTTCCTGCCTGCCTTCCTGCCTTCTTTCCTTCCTGTATTCCTTTTTCCCTGCCTGCCTACCTTTGTTCCTACCTTCCTGCCTGCCTTCCTTCCTGCCTACCTTCCTGCCCGCCTGCCTTCCTGCCTTCCTGCCTGCTTTCCTGAGTGCCTGCTTTCCTTCCTACCTGCCTGCCTGCCTTCCTGCCTTCGTTCCTGCCTTCCTTCCTTCCTTCCTGCCTTCCTTTTTCCCTGCCTATCCGCCTGCCTGCCTTTGTTCCTGCCTTTCTGCCTTCATTCCTGCATGCCTGCCTTCCTGCCGGCCTTCCTTCCTTCCTTCCTTCCTTCCTTCCTTCCTTCCTTCCTTCCTTCCTTCCTTCCTTCCTTCCTTCCTTCCTTCCTTCCTTCCTTCCTTCCTTCCTTCCTTCCTTCCTTCCTTCCTTCCTTCCTGCCTTCCTTCCTTCCTGCCTTCCTGCCTTCCTGCCTTCCTACCTTCCTCCCTGCCTGCCTTCCTGCCTGCCTTCCTGCCTGCCTTCCTACCCTCCTTCCTACCTGCCTGCCTGCCCTCTTGCCTGCCTTCCCGCCTGCCTGCCTTCCTGCCTTGCTGCCTGCCTGCCTACCTTCCTGCCTTCTTTCCTTCCTGCCTTCCTTTTTGCATTCCTGCCTTCTTGCCTGTCTGCCTACCTTTCTGCCTTCCTGCCTTCCTGCCTTCCTTTCTGCCTTCCTGCCTGGCCTCCTGCCTTCCTTCCGGCCTTCCTTCCTTTCTGCCTTCCTTCCTGCCTGCCTTCCTTCCTTCCTTCCTGCCAGCTTTCCTGAGTGCCTGCCTTCCTTCCTACCTGCCTGCCTGCTTTCTTGCCTACCTGCCTTCCTGCCTGCCTTCCTTCCTGCCTTCCTGCCTTCCTGCCAACCTGCCTGCCTTCCTGCCTGCCTTCTCACCTACCTGCCTGCCTTCCCGCCAGTCTTCCCGCCTACCCGCCTGCCTTCCTGCCTGCCTGCCTTCCTGCCTGCCTGGCTGCCTTTCTGCCTGCCTTCCTGCCTGCCTTCCTTCCTGCCTTCCTTCCTTTCTACCTTCCTTCCTGCCTTCCTTCCTGCCAGCTTTCCTGAGTGCCTGCCTTCCTTCCTACCTGCCTGTCTGCTTTCTTGCCTACCTGCCTTCCTGCCTGCCTTCGTGCCTTCGTTCCTGCCTTCCTGCCTTCCTGCCTTCCTGCCTGCCTTCCTGCCTTCTTTCCTTCCTGTATTCCTTTTTCCCTGCCTGCCTACCTTTGTTCCTACCTTCCTGCCTGCCTTCCTTCCTGCCTACCTTCCTGCCCGCCTGCCTTCCTGCCTTCCTGCCTGCTTTCCTGAGTGCCTGCTTTCCTTCCTACCTGCCTGCCTGCCTTCCTGCCTTCGTTCCTGCCTTCCTTCCTTCCTTCCTGCCTTCCTTTTTCCCTGCCTATCCGCCTGCCTGCCTTTGTTCCTGCCTTTCTGCCTTCATTCCTGCATGCCTGCCTTCCTGCCGGCCTTCCTTCCTTCCTTCCTTCCTTCCTTCCTTCCTTCCTTCCTTCCTTCCTTCCTTCCTTCCTTCCTTCCTTCCTTCCTTCCTTCCTTCCTTCCTTCCTTCCTTCCTTCCTTCCTTCCTTCCTTCCTGCCTTCCTTCCTGCCTTCCTACCTTCCTCCCTGCCTGCCTTCCTGCCTGCCTTCCTGCCTGCCTTCCTACCCTCCTTCCTACCTGCCTGCCTGCCCTCTTGCCTGCCTTCCCGCCTGCCTGCCTTCCTGCCTTGCTGCCTGCCTGCCTACCTTCCTGCCTTCTTTCCTTCCTGCCTTCCTTTTTGCATTCCTGCCTTCTTGCCTGTCTGCCTACCTTTCTGCCTTCCTGCCTTCCTGCCTTCCTTTCTGCCTTCCTGCCTGGCCTCCTGCCTTCCTTCCTGCCTTCGTTCCTGCCTTCCTTCCTGCCTGCCTTCCTTCCTTCCTTCCTGCCAGCTTTCCTGAGTGCCTGCCTTCCTTCCTACCTGCCTGCCTGCTTTCTTGCCTACCTGCCTTCCTGCCTGCCTTCCTTCCTGCCTTCCTGCCTTCCTGCCAACCTGCCTGCCTTCCTGCCTGCCTTCTCACCTACCTGCCTGCCTTCCCGCCAGTCTTCCCGCCTACCCGCCTGCCTTCCTGCCTGCCTGCCTTCCTGCCTGCCTGGCTGCCTTTCTGCCTGCCTTCCTGCCTGCCTTCCTTCCTGCCTTCCTTCCTTTCTACCTTCCTTCCTGCCTTCCTTCCTGCCAGCTTTCCTGAGTGCCTGCCTTCCTTCCTACCTGCCTGTCTGCTTTCTTGCCTACCTGCCTTCCTGCCTGCCTTCGTGCCTTCGTTCCTGCCTTCCTGCCTTCCTGCCTTCCTGCCAGCCTTCCTGCCTTTCTACCTTCCTTCCTGCCTTCCTTCCTGCCAGCTTTCCTGAGTGCCTGCCTTCCTTCCTACCTGCCTGTCTGCTTTCTTGCCTACCTTCCTCCCTGCCTGCCTTCCTGCCTGCCTTCCTGCCTGCCTTCCTACCCTCCTTCCTACCTGCCTGCCTGCCCTCTTGCCTGCCTTCCCGCCTGCCTGCCTTCCTGCCTTGCTGCCTGCCTGCTACCTTCCTGCCTTCTTTCCTTCCTGCCTTCCTTTTTGCATTCCTGCCTTCTTGCCTGTCTGCCTACCTTTCTGCCTTCCTGCCTTCCTGCCTTCCTTTCTGCCTTCCTGCCTGGCCTCCTGCCTTCCTTCCGGCCTTCCTTCCTTTCTGCCTTCCTTCCTGCCTGCCTTCCTTCCTTCCTTCCTGCCAGCTTTCCTGAGTGCCTGCCTTCCTTCCTACCTGCCTGCCTGCTTTCTTGCCTACCTGCCTTCCTGCCTGCCTTCCTTCCTGCCTTCCTGCCTTCCTGCCAACCTGCCTGCCTTCCTGCCTGCCTTCTCACCTACCTGCCTGCCTTCCCGCCAGTCTTCCCGCCTACCCGCCTGCCTTCCTGCCTGCCTGCCTTCCTGCCTGCCTGGCTGCCTTTCTGCCTGCCTTCCTGCCTGCCTTCCTTCCTGCCTTCCTTCCTTTCTACCTTCCTTCCTGCCTTCCTTCCTGCCAGCTTTCCTGAGTGCCTGCCTTCCTTCCTACCTGCCTGTCTGCTTTCTTGCCTACCTGCCTTCCTGCCTGCCTTCGTGCCTTCGTTCCTGCCTTCCTGCCTTCCTGCCTTCCTGCCTGCCTTCCTGCCTTCTTTCCTTCCTGTATTCCTTTTTCCCTGCCTGCCTACCTTTGTTCCTACCTTCCTGCCTGCCTTCCTTCCTGCCTACCTTCCTGCCCGCCTGCCTTCCTGCCTTCCTGCCTGCTTTCCTGAGTGCCTGCTTTCCTTCCTACCTGCCTGCCTGCCTTCCTGCCTTCGTTCCTGCCTTCCTTCCTTCCTTCCTGCCTTCCTTTTTCCCTGCCTATCCGCCTGCCTGCCTTTGTTCCTGCCTTTCTGCCTTCATTCCTGCATGCCTGCCTTCCTGCCGGCCTTCCTTCCTTCCTTCCTTCCTTCCTTCCTTCCTTCCTTCCTTCCTTCCTTCCTTCCTTCCTTCCTTCCTTCCTTCCTTCCTTCCTTCCTTCCTTCCTTCCTTCCTTCCTTCCTTCCTTCCTTCCTTCCTTCCTGCCTTCCTTCCTGCCTTCCTACCTTCCTCCCTGCCTGCCTTCCTGCCTGCCTTCCTGCCTGCCTTCCTACCCTCCTTCCTACCTGCCTGCCTGCCCTCTTGCCTGCCTTCCCGCCTGCCTGCCTTCCTGCCTTGCTGCCTGCCTGCCTACCTTCCTGCCTTCTTTCCTTCCTGCCTTCCTTTTTGCATTCCTGCCTTCTTGCCTGTCTGCCTACCTTTCTGCCTTCCTGCCTTCCTGCCTTCCTTTCTGCCTTCCTGCCTGGCCTCCTGCCTTCCTTCCTGCCTTCGTTCCTGCCTTCCTTCCTGCCTGCCTTCCTTCCTTCCTTCCTGCCAGCTTTCCTGAGTGCCTGCCTTCCTTCCTACCTGCCTGCCTGCTTTCTTGCCTACCTGCCTTCCTGCCTGCCTTCCTTCCTGCCTTCCTGCCTTCCTGCCAACCTGCCTGCCTTCCTGCCTGCCTTCTCACCTACCTGCCTGCCTTCCCGCCAGTCTTCCCGCCTACCCGCCTGCCTTCCTGCCTGCCTGCCTTCCTGCCTGCCTGGCTGCCTTTCTGCCTGCCTTCCTGCCTGCCTTCCTTCCTGCCTTCCTTCCTTTCTACCTTCCTTCCTGCCTTCCTTCCTGCCAGCTTTCCTGAGTGCCTGCCTTCCTTCCTACCTGCCTGTCTGCTTTCTTGCCTACCTGCCTTCCTGCCTGCCTTCGTGCCTTCGTTCCTGCCTTCCTGCCTTCCTGCCTTCCTGCCAGCCTTCCTGCCTTTCTACCTTCCTTCCTGCCTTCCTTCCTGCCAGCTTTCCTGAGTGCCTGCCTTCCTTCCTACCTGCCTGTCTGCTTTCTTGCCTACCTGCCTTCCTGCCTGCCTTCGTGCCTTCGTTCCTGCCTTCCTGCCTTCCTGCCTTCCTGCCTGCCTTCCTGCCTTCTTTCCTTCCTGTATTCCTTTTTCCCTGCCTGCCTACCTTTGTTCCTACCTTCCTGCCTGCCTTCCTTCCTGCCTACCTTCCTGCCCGCCTGCCTTCCTGCCTTCCTGCCTGCTTTCCTGAGTGCCTGCTTTCCTTCCTACCTGCCTGCCTGCCTTCCTGCCTTCGTTCCTGCCTTCCTTCCTTCCTGCCTGCCTTCCTTTTTCCCTGCCTATCCGCCTGCCTGCCTTTGTTCCTGCCTTTCTGCCTTCATTCCTGCATGCCTGCCTTCCTGCCGGCCTTCCTGCCTTCCTGCCTTCCTTCCTGTCTGCCTTCCTTCCTTCCTGCCCTCCTGCCTTCCTTCCTGCCATCCTGCCTGCCTGCCTTCCTGCCAACCTGCCTGCCTTCCTGCCTGCCTTCTCGCCTACCCACCTGCCTTCCTGCCTGCCTTCCAGCCTACCCGCCTGCCTTCCTGTCTGCCTGCATTCCTACCTGCCTTTCTGCCTTCCCGCCTTCCTTCCTGCCTTCCTTCTATCCTGACTTCCTGCCTGCCTTCCTACCCTCCTTCCTACCTGCCTGCCTGCCCTCTTGCCTTCCTTCCTTCCTTCCTTCCTTCCTTCCTTCCTTCCTTCCTTCCTTCCTTCCTTCCTTCCTTCCTTCCTTCCTTCCTTCCTTCCTTCCTTCCTTCCTTCCTTCCTTCCTTCCTTCCTTCCTTCCTTCCTGCCTTCCTTCCTTCCTTCCTGCCTTCCTTCCTTCCTGCCTTCCTTCCTTCCTTCCTTTGTGCCTGCCTTCGTGCCTGCATTCCTACCTGCCTTTCTGCCATCCCGCCTTCCTTCCTGCCTTCCTTCCTTCCTTCCTTCCTGCCTGCCTTCCTGCCTTCCTTCCTCCCTGCCTTCCTTCCTTCCTGCCTGCCTTCCTGCCTGCCTTCCTGCGTGCCTTCGTGCCTGCCTTCCTCCCTTCCTGCCTTCCTGCCTTCCTTCCTGGCTGCCTGCCTGCCTGCCTGCCTGCCTTCTTGCCTGCCTTCCTGCCTGCCTTCCTTCCTGCCTTCCTTCCTTTCTGCCTTCCTTCCTGCCTTCCTTCCTGCCAGCTTTCCTGAGTGCCTGCCTTCCTTTATACCTGCCTGTCTTCTTTCTTGCCTATCTCCCTTCCAACCTGCCTTCCTTCCTGCCTTCCTGCCTGCCTTCCTGCCTTCGTTCCTGCCTTCCTGCCTGCCTGCCTTCCTGCCTTACTTCCTTCCTTTGTGCCTGCCTTCCCGCCTGCATTCCTACCTACCTTTCTGCCTTCCCGCCTTCCTTCCTGCCTTCCCTCTATCCTGCCTTCCTGCCTGCCTTCCTACCCTCCTTCCTACCTGCCTGCCTGCCCTCTTGCCTTCCTTCCTTCCTTCCTTCCTGCCTTCCTTCCTGCCTTCCTTCCTTCCTTCCTGCCTGTCTGCCTGCCTGCCTTCTTGCCTTCCTTCCTTTTTGCCTTCCTGTCTTCCTTCCTGCCTTCGTTCTTGCCTTCCTGCCGGCCTTCCTGCCTTCCTGCCTTCCTTCCTGTCTGCCTTCCGTCCTTCCTACCCTCCTGCCTTCCTTCCTGCCTTCCTGCCTGCCTGCCTTCCTGCCAACCTGACTGCCTTCCTGCCTGCCTTCTCGCCTACCCGCCTGCCTTCCTGCCTGCCTTCCAGCCTACCCGCCTGCCTTCCTGTCTGCCTGCGTTCTTGCCTGCCTTTCTGCCTTCCTTCTTGCCTGACTTCCTGCCTTCCTGCCTGCCTGCCATCCTGCCTTCCTTCCTTCCTTCCTTTGTGCCTGCCTTCGTGCCTGCATTCCTACCTGCCTTTCTGCCATCCCGCCTTCCTTCCTGCCTTCCTTCCTTCCTTCCTTCCTTCCTTCCTTCCTGCCTGCCTTCCTGCCTGCCTTCCTACCTTCCTCCCTGCCTGCCTTCCTGCCTGCCTTCCTGCCTGCCTTCCTACCCTCCTTCCTACCTGCCTGCCTGCCCTCTTGCCTGCCTTCCTGCCTGCCTGCCTTCCTGCCTTGCTGCCTGCCTGCCTACCTTCCTGCCTTCTTTCCTTCCTGCCTTCCTTTTTGCATTCCTGCCTTCTTGCCTGTCTGCCTACTTTTCTGCCTTCCTTCCTTCCTGCCTGCCTTTCTGCCTTCCTGCCTGCCCTCCTGCCTTCCTTCCTGCCTTCGTTCCTGCCTTCCTTCCTGCCTGCCTTCTCACCTACCCGCCTGACTTCCCGCCAGTCTTCCCGCCTACCCGCCTGCCTTCCTGCCTGCCTGCCTTCCTGCCTGCCTGGCTGCCTTTCTGCCTGCCTTCCTGCCTGCCTTCCTTCCTGCCTTCCTTCCTTTCTACCTTCCTTCCTGCCTTCCTTCCTGCCAGCTTTCCTGAGTGCCTGCCTTCCTTCCTACCTGCCTGTCTGCTTTCTTGCCTACCTGCCTTCCTGCCTGCCTTCGTGCCTTCGTTCCTGCCTTCCTGCCTTCCTGCCTTCCTGCCTGCCTTCCTGCCTTCTTTCCTTCCTGTATTCCTTTTTCCCTGCCTGCCTGCCTTTGTTCCTACCTTCCTGCCTGCCTTCCTTCCTGCCTACCTTCCTGCCCGCCTGCCTTCCTGCCTTCCTGCCTGCTTTCCTGAGTGCCTGCTTTCCTTCCTACCTGCCTGCCTGCCTTCCTGCCTTCGTTCCTTCCTTCCTTCCTTCCTTCCTGCCTTCCTTTTTCCCTGCCTATCCGCCTGCCTGCCTTTGTTCCTGCCTTTCTGCCTTCATTCCTGCATGCCTGCCTTCCTGCCAGCCTTCCTGCCTTCCTGCCTTCCTTCCTGTCTGCCTTCCTTCCTTCCTGCCCTCCTGCCTTCCTTCCTGCCATCCTGCCTGCCTGCCTTCCTGCCAACCTGCCTGCCTTCCTGCCTGCCTTCTCGCCTACCCACCTGCCTTCCTGCCTGCCTTCCAGCCTACCCGCCTGCCTTCCTGTCTGCCTGCGTTCTTGCCTGCCTTCCTGCCTTCCTTCTTGCCTGACTTCCTGCCTTCCTCCCTGCCTGCCTTCCTGCCTGCCTTCCAGCTTGCCTTCCTTCCTTCCTGCCTTCCTTCCTGCCTGCCTTCCTTCCTGCCTTCCTGCCTTCCTTCCTGCCTGCCTTCCTTCCTGCCTGCCTGCCTTCCTGCCTGCCTTCCTGCGTGCCTTCCTGCCTGCCTTCCTGCCTTCCTGCCTTCCTGCCTTCCTGCCTTCCTGCCTTCCTTCCTGGCTGCCTGCCTGCCTGCCTGCCTGCCTGCCTGCCTTCCTGCCTGCCTTCCTGCTTGCCTTCCTTCCTGCCTTCCTTCCTTTCTGCCTTCCTTCCTGCCTTCCTTCCTGCCAGCTTTCCTGAGTGACTGCCTTCCTTCCTACCTGCCTGTCTGCTTTCTTGCCTACCTGCCTTTTTACCTGCCTTCCTTCCTGCCTTCCTGCCTGCCTTCCTGCCTTCGTTCCTGCCTTCCTGCCTGCCTGCCTTCCTGCGTTCCTTCCTTCCTTTGTGCCTGCCTTCCCGCCTGCATTCTTTCCTACATTTCTGCCTTCCCGCCTTCCTTCCTGCCTTCCTTCTATCCTGCCTTCCTGCCTGCCTTCCTACCCTCCTTCCTACCTGCCTGCCTGCCCTCTTGCCTTCCTTCCTTCCTTCCTTCCTGCCTTCCTTCCTGCCTTCCTTCCTTCCTTCCTGCCTGCCTGCCTGCCTGCCTTCTTGCCTTCCTTCCTTTTTGCCTTCCTGTCTTCCTTCCTGCCTTCGTTCTTGCCTTCCTGCCGGCCTTCCTGCCTTCCTGCCTTCCTTCCTGTCTGCCTTCCTTCCTTCCTGCCCTCCTGCCTTCCTTCCTGCCTTCCTGCCTGCCTGCTTTCCTGAGTGCCTGCCTTCCTTCCTACCTGCCTGTCTGCTTTCTTGCCTACCTGCCTTCCTGCCTGCCTTCGTGCCTTCGTTCCTGCCTTCCTGCCTTCCTGCCTTCCTGCCTGCCTTCCTGCCTTCTTTCCTTCCTGTATTCCTTTTTCCCTGCCTGCCTGCCTTTGTTCCTACCTTCCTGCCTGCCTTCCTTCCTGCCTACCTTCCTGCCCGCCTGCCTTCCTGCCTTCCTGCCTGCTTTCCTGAGTGCCTGCTTTCCTTCCTACCTGCCTGCCTGCCTTCCTGCCTTCGTTCCTTCCTTCCTTCCTTCCTTCCTGCCTTCCTTTTTCCCTGCCTATCCGCCTGCCTGCCTTTGTTCCTGCCTTTCTGCCTTCATTCCTGCATGCCTGCCTTCCTGCCGGCCTTCCTGCCTTCCTGCCTTCCTTCCTGTCTGCCTTCCTTCCTTCCTGCCCTCCTGCCTTCCTTCCTGCCATCCTGCCTGCCTGCCTTCCTGCCAACCTGCCTGCCTTCCTGCCTGCCTTCTCGCCTACCCACCTGCCTTCCTGCCTGCCTTCCAGCCTACCCGCCTGCCTTCCTGTCTGCCTGCGTTCTTGCCTGCCTTCCTGCCTTCCTTCTTGCCTGACTTCCTGCCTTCCTCCCTGCCTGCCTTCCTGCCTGCCTTCCAGCTTGCCTTCCTTCCTTCCTGCCTTCCTTCCTGCCTGCCTTCCTTCCTGCCTTCCTGCCTTCCTTCCTGCCTGCCTTCCTTCCTGCCTGCCTGCCTTCCTGCCTGCCTTCCTGCGTGCCTTCCTGCCTGCCTTCCTGCCTTCCTGCCTTCCTGCCTTCCTGCCTTCCTGCCTTCCTTCCTGGCTGCCTGCCTGCCTGCCTGCCTGCCTGCCTGCCTTCCTGCCTGCCTTCCTGCTTGCCTTCCTTCCTGCCTTCCTTCCTTTCTGCCTTCCTTCCTGCCTTCCTTCCTGCCAGCTTTCCTGAGTGACTGCCTTCCTTCCTACCTGCCTGTCTGCTTTCTTGCCTACCTGCCTTTTTACCTGCCTTCCTTCCTGCCTTCCTGCCTGCCTTCCTGCCTTCGTTCCTGCCTTCCTGCCTGCCTGCCTTCCTGCGTTCCTTCCTTCCTTTGTGCCTGCCTTCCCGCCTGCATTCTTTCCTACATTTCTGCCTTCCCGCCTTCCTTCCTGCCTTCCTTCTATCCTGCCTTCCTGCCTGCCTTCCTACCCTCCTTCCTACCTGCCTGCCTGCCCTCTTGCCTTCCTTCCTTCCTTCCTTCCTGCCTTCCTTCCTGCCTTCCTTCCTTCCTTCCTGCCTGCCTGCCTGCCTGCCTTCTTGCCTTCCTTCCTTTTTGCCTTCCTGTCTTCCTTCCTGCCTTCGTTCTTGCCTTCCTGCCGGCCTTCCTGCCTTCCTGCCTTCCTTCCTGTCTGCCTTCCTTCCTTCCTGCCCTCCTGCCTTCCTTCCTGCCTTCCTGCCTGCCTGCCTTCCTGCCAACCTGACTGCCTTCCTGCCTGCCTTGTCGCCTACACGCCTGCCTTCCTGCCTGCCTTCCAGCCTACCCGCCTGCCTTCCTGTCTGCCTGCGTTCTTGCCTGCCTTCCTGCCTTCCTTCTTGCCTGACTTCCTGCCTTCCTGCCTGCCTGCCATCCTGCCTTCCTTCCTTCCTTCCTTTGTGCCTGCCTTCGTGCCTGCATTCCTACCTGCCTTTCTGCCATCCCGCCTTCCTTCCTGCCTTCCTTCCTTCCTTCCTTCCTGCCTGCCTTCCTGCCTGCCTTCCTACCTTCCTCCCTGCCTGCCTTCCTGCCTGCCTTCCTGCCTGCCTTCCTTCCTTCCTTCCTTCCTTCCTTCCTTCCTTCCTTCCTTCCTGCCTTCCTGCCTTCCTTCCTTCCTTCCTTCCTTCCTTCCTGCCTTCCTTTTTCCCTGCCTATCCGCCTGCCTGCCTTTGTTCCTGCCTTTCTGCCTTCATTCCTGCATGCCTGCCTTCCTGCCTTCCTTCCTTCCTTCCTTCCTTCCTTCCTTCCTTCCTTCCTTCCTTCCTTCCTTCCTTCCTTCCTTCCTTCCTTCCTTCCTTCCTTCCTTCCTTCCTTCCTTCCTTCCTTCCTTCCTTCCTTCCTTCCTGCCTTCCTTCCTTCCTGCCTTCCTTCCTTCCTTCCTTCCTTCCTTCCTTCCTGCCTACGTTCCTCCCTGCCTGCCTTCCTGCCTGCCTTCCTGCCTGCCTTCCTACCCTCCTTCCTACCTGCCTGCCTGCCCTCTTGCCTGCCTTCCTGCCTGCCTGCCTTCCTGCCTTGCTGCCTGCCTGCCTACCTTCCTGCCTTCTTTCCTTCCTGCCTTCCTTTTTGCATTCCTGCCTTCTTGCCTGTCTGCCTACCTTTCTGCCTTCCTTCCTTCCTGCCTGCCTTTCTGCCTTCCTGCCTGCCCTTTTGCCTTCCTTCCTGCCTTCGTTCCTGCCTTCCTTCCTGCCTGCCTTCTCACCTACCCGCCTGCCTTCCCGCCAGTCTTCCCGCCTACCCGCCTGCCTTCCTGCCTGCCTGCCTTCCTGCCTGCCTGGCTGCCTTTCTGCCTGCCTTCCTGCCTGCCTTCCTTCCTTCCTTCCTTCCTTCCTTCCTTCCTTCCTTCCTTCCTTCCTGCCTGCCTTCCTGCCTGCCTTCCTACCTTCCTCCCTGCCTGCCTTCCTGCCTGCCTTCCTGCCTGCCTTCCTACCCTCCTTCCTACCTGCCTGCCTGCCCTCTTGCCTGCCTTCCTGCCTGCCTGCCTTCCTGCCTTGCTGCCTGCCTGCCTACCTTCCTGCCTTCTTTCCTTCCTGCCTTCCTTTTTGCATTCCTGCCTTCTTGCCTGTCTGCCTACTTTTCTGCCTTCCTTCCTTCCTGCCTGCCTTTCTGCCTTCCTGCCTGCCCTCCTGCCTTCCTTCCTGCCTTCGTTCCTGCCTTCCTTCCTGCCTGCCTTCTCACCTACCCGCCTGACTTCCCGCCAGTCTTCCCGCCTACCCGCCTGCCTTCCTGCCTGCCTGCCTTCCTGCCTGCCTGGCTGCCTTTCTGCCTGCCTTCCTGCCTGCCTTCCTTCCTGCCTTCCTTCCTTTCTACCTTCCTTCCTGCCTTCCTTCCTGCCAGCTTTCCTGAGTGCCTGCCTTCCTTCCTACCTGCCTGTCTGCTTTCTTGCCTACCTGCCTTCCTGCCTGCCTTCGTGCCTTCGTTCCTGCCTTCCTGCCTTCCTGCCTTCCTGCCTGCCTTCCTGCCTTCTTTCCTTCCTGTATTCCTTTTTCCCTGCCTGCCTGCCTTTGTTCCTACCTTCCTGCCTGCCTTCCTTCCTGCCTACCTTCCTGCCCGCCTGCCTTCCTGCCTTCCTGCCTGCTTTCCTGAGTGCCTGCTTTCCTTCCTACCTGCCTGCCTGCCTTCCTGCCTTCGTTCCTTCCTTCCTTCCTTCCTTCCTGCCTTCCTTTTTCCCTGCCTATCCGCCTGCCTGCCTTTGTTCCTGCCTTTCTGCCTTCATTCCTGCATGCCTGCCTTCCTGCCGGCCTTCCTGCCTTCCTGCCTTCCTTCCTGTCTGCCTTCCTTCCTTCCTGCCCTCCTGCCTTCCTTCCTGCCATCCTGCCTGCCTGCCTTCCTGCCAACCTGCCTGCCTTCCTGCCTGCCTTCTCGCCTACCCACCTGCCTTCCTGCCTGCCTTCCAGCCTACCCGCCTGCCTTCCTGTCTGCCTGCGTTCTTGCCTGCCTTCCTGCCTTCCTTCTTGCCTGACTTCCTGCCTTCCTCCCTGCCTGCCTTCCTGCCTGCCTTCCAGCTTGCCTTCCTTCCTTCCTGCCTTCCTTCCTGCCTGCCTTCCTTCCTGCCTTCCTGCCTTCCTTCCTGCCTGCCTTCCTTCCTGCCTGCCTGCCTTCCTGCCTGCCTTCCTGCGTGCCTTCCTGCCTGCCTTCCTGCCTTCCTGCCTTCCTGCCTTCCTGCCTTCCTGCCTTCCTTCCTGGCTGCCTGCCTGCCTGCCTGCCTGCCTGCCTGCCTTCCTGCCTGCCTTCCTGCTTGCCTTCCTTCCTGCCTTCCTTCCTTTCTGCCTTCCTTCCTGCCTTCCTTCCTGCCAGCTTTCCTGAGTGACTGCCTTCCTTCCTACCTGCCTGTCTGCTTTCTTGCCTACCTGCCTTTTTACCTGCCTTCCTTCCTGCCTTCCTGCCTGCCTTCCTGCCTTCGTTCCTGCCTTCCTGCCTGCCTGCCTTCCTGCGTTCCTTCCTTCCTTTGTGCCTGCCTTCCCGCCTGCATTCTTTCCTACATTTCTGCCTTCCCGCCTTCCTTCCTGCCTTCCTTCTATCCTGCCTTCCTGCCTGCCTTCCTACCCTCCTTCCTACCTGCCTGCCTGCCCTCTTGCCTTCCTTCCTTCCTTCCTTCCTGCCTTCCTTCCTGCCTTCCTTCCTTCCTTCCTGCCTGCCTGCCTGCCTGCCTTCTTGCCTTCCTTCCTTTTTGCCTTCCTGTCTTCCTTCCTGCCTTCGTTCTTGCCTTCCTGCCGGCCTTCCTGCCTTCCTGCCTTCCTTCCTGTCTGCCTTCCTTCCTTCCTGCCCTCCTGCCTTCCTTCCTGCCTTCCTGCCTGCCTGCTTTCCTGAGTGCCTGCCTTCCTTCCTACCTGCCTGTCTGCTTTCTTGCCTACCTGCCTTCCTGCCTGCCTTCGTGCCTTCGTTCCTGCCTTCCTGCCTTCCTGCCTTCCTGCCTGCCTTCCTGCCTTCTTTCCTTCCTGTATTCCTTTTTCCCTGCCTGCCTGCCTTTGTTCCTACCTTCCTGCCTGCCTTCCTTCCTGCCTACCTTCCTGCCCGCCTGCCTTCCTGCCTTCCTGCCTGCTTTCCTGAGTGCCTGCTTTCCTTCCTACCTGCCTGCCTGCCTTCCTGCCTTCGTTCCTTCCTTCCTTCCTTCCTTCCTGCCTTCCTTTTTCCCTGCCTATCCGCCTGCCTGCCTTTGTTCCTGCCTTTCTGCCTTCATTCCTGCATGCCTGCCTTCCTGCCGGCCTTCCTGCCTTCCTGCCTTCCTTCCTGTCTGCCTTCCTTCCTTCCTGCCCTCCTGCCTTCCTTCCTGCCATCCTGCCTGCCTGCCTTCCTGCCAACCTGCCTGCCTTCCTGCCTGCCTTCTCGCCTACCCACCTGCCTTCCTGCCTGCCTTCCAGCCTACCCGCCTGCCTTCCTGTCTGCCTGCGTTCTTGCCTGCCTTCCTGCCTTCCTTCTTGCCTGACTTCCTGCCTTCCTCCCTGCCTGCCTTCCTGCCTGCCTTCCAGCTTGCCTTCCTTCCTTCCTGCCTTCCTTCCTGCCTGCCTTCCTTCCTGCCTTCCTGCCTTCCTTCCTGCCTGCCTTCCTTCCTGCCTGCCTGCCTTCCTGCCTGCCTTCCTGCGTGCCTTCCTGCCTGCCTTCCTGCCTTCCTGCCTTCCTGCCTTCCTGCCTTCCTGCCTTCCTTCCTGGCTGCCTGCCTGCCTGCCTGCCTGCCTGCCTGCCTTCCTGCCTGCCTTCCTGCTTGCCTTCCTTCCTGCCTTCCTTCCTTTCTGCCTTCCTTCCTGCCTTCCTTCCTGCCAGCTTTCCTGAGTGACTGCCTTCCTTCCTACCTGCCTGTCTGCTTTCTTGCCTACCTGCCTTTTTACCTGCCTTCCTTCCTGCCTTCCTGCCTGCCTTCCTGCCTTCGTTCCTGCCTTCCTGCCTGCCTGCCTTCCTGCGTTCCTTCCTTCCTTTGTGCCTGCCTTCCCGCCTGCATTCTTTCCTACATTTCTGCCTTCCCGCCTTCCTTCCTGCCTTCCTTCTATCCTGCCTTCCTGCCTGCCTTCCTACCCTCCTTCCTACCTGCCTGCCTGCCCTCTTGCCTTCCTTCCTTCCTTCCTTCCTGCCTTCCTTCCTGCCTTCCTTCCTTCCTTCCTGCCTGCCTGCCTGCCTGCCTTCTTGCCTTCCTTCCTTTTTGCCTTCCTGTCTTCCTTCCTGCCTTCGTTCTTGCCTTCCTGCCGGCCTTCCTGCCTTCCTGCCTTCCTTCCTGTCTGCCTTCCTTCCTTCCTGCCCTCCTGCCTTCCTTCCTGCCTTCCTGCCTGCCTGCCTTCCTGCCAACCTGACTGCCTTCCTGCCTGCCTTGTCGCCTACACGCCTGCCTTCCTGCCTGCCTTCCAGCCTACCCGCCTGCCTTCCTGTCTGCCTGCGTTCTTGCCTGCCTTCCTGCCTTCCTTCTTGCCTGACTTCCTGCCTTCCTGCCTGCCTGCCATCCTGCCTTCCTTCCTTCCTTCCTTTGTGCCTGCCTTCGTGCCTGCATTCCTACCTGCCTTTCTGCCATCCCGCCTTCCTTCCTGCCTTCCTTCCTTCCTTCCTTCCTGCCTGCCTTCCTGCCTGCCTTCCTACCTTCCTCCCTGCCTGCCTTCCTGCCTGCCTTCCTGCCTGCCTTCCTTCCTTCCTTCCTTCCTTCCTTCCTTCCTTCCTTCCTTCCTTCCTGCCTTCCTGCCTTCCTTCCTTCCTTCCTTCCTTCCTTCCTGCCTTCCTTTTTCCCTGCCTATCCGCCTGCCTGCCTTTGTTCCTGCCTTTCTGCCTTCATTCCTGCATGCCTGCCTTCCTGCCTTCCTTCCTTCCTTCCTTCCTTCCTTCCTTCCTTCCTTCCTTCCTTCCTTCCTTCCTTCCTTCCTTCCTTCCTTCCTTCCTTCCTTCCTTCCTTCCTTCCTTCCTTCCTTCCTGCCTTCCTTCCTTCCTGCCTTCCTTCCTTCCTTCCTTCCTTCCTTCCTTCCTGCCTACCTTCCTCCCTGCCTGCCTTCCTGCCTGCCTTCCTGCCTGCCTTCCTACCCTCCTTCCTACCTGCCTGCCTGCCCTCTTGCCTGCCTTCCTGCCTGCCTGCCTTCCTGCCTTGCTGCCTGCCTGCCTACCTTCCTGCCTTCTTTCCTTCCTGCCTTCCTTTTTGCATTCCTGCCTTCTTGCCTGTCTGCCTACCTTTCTGCCTTCCTTCCTTCCTGCCTGCCTTTCTGCCTTCCTGCCTGCCCTTTTGCCTTCCTTCCTGCCTTCGTTCCTGCCTTCCTTCCTGCCTGCCTTCTCACCTACCCGCCTGCCTTCCCGCCAGTCTTCCCGCCTACCCGCCTGCCTTCCTGCCTGCCTGCCTTCCTGCCTGCCTGGCTGCCTTTCTGCCTGCCTTCCTGCCTGCCTTCCTTCCTGCCTTCCTTCCTTTCTACCTTCCTTCCTGCCTTCCTTCCTGCCAGCTTTCCTGAGTGCCTGCCTTCCTTCCTACCTGCCTGTCTGCTTTCTTGCCTACCTGCCTTCCTGCCTGCCTTCGTGCCTTCGTTCCTGCCTTCCTGCCTTCCTGCCTTCCTGCCTTCCTTCCTGCCTTCTTTCCTTCCTGTATTCCTTTTTCCCTGCCTGCCTGCCTTTGTTCCTACCTTCCTGCCTGCCTTCCTTCCTGCCTACCTTCCTGCCCGCCTGCCTTCCTGCCTTCCTGCCTGCTTTCCTGAGTGCCTGCTTTCCTTCCTACCTGCCTGCCTGCCTTCCTGCCTTCGTTCCTTCCTTCCTGCCTTCCTTCCTGCCTTCCTTCTTTCCTTCCTGCCTGCCTGCCTGCCTGCCTTCTTGCCTTCCTTCCTTTTTGCCTTCCTGTCTTCCTTCCTGCCTTCGTTCTTGCCTTCCTGCCGGCCTTCCTGCCTTCCTGCCTTCCTTCCTGTCTGCCTTCCTTCCTTCCTGCCCTCCTGCCTTCCTTCCTGCCTTCCTGCCTGCCTGCCTTCCTGCCAACCTGACTGCCTTCCTGCCTGCCTTCTCGCCTACCCGCCTGCCTTCCTGCCTGCCTTCCAGCCTACCCGCCTGCCTTCCTGTCTGCCTGCGTTCTTGCCTGCCTTCCTGCCTTCCTTCTTGCCTGACTTCCTGCCTTCCTGCCTGCCTGCCATCCTGCCTTCCTTCCTTCCTTTGTGCCTGCCTTCGTGCCTGCATTCCTACCTGCCTTTCTGCCATCCCGCCTTCCTTCCTGCCTTCCTTCCTTCCTTCCTTCCTGCCTGCCTTCCTGCCTGCCTTCCTACCTTCCTCCCTGCCTGCCTTCCTGCCTTCCTGCCTTCCTTCCTTCCTTCCTTCCTTCCTTCCTTCCTTCCTTCCTTCCTTCCTTCCTTCCTTCCTTCCTTCCTTCCTTCCTTCCTTCCTTCCTTCCTTCCTTCCTTCCTTCCTTCCTTCCTTCCTTCCTTCCTTCCTTCCTTCCTTTCTTCCTTCCTTCCTTCCTTCCTGCCTTCCTGCCTTCCTGCCTTCCTTCCTTCCTTCCTTCCTGCCTTCCTTTTTCCCTGCCTATCCGCCTGCCTGCCTTTGTTCCTGCCTTTCTGCCTTCATTCCTGCATGCCTGCCTTCCTGCCGGCCTTCCTTCCTTCCTTCCTTCCTTCCTTCCTTCCTTCCTTCCTTCCTTCCTTCCTTCCTTCCTTCCTTCCTTCCTTCCTTCCTTCCTTCCTTCCTTCCTTCCTTCCTTCCTTCCTTCCTTCCTTCCGTCCTTCCTTCCTTCCTTCCTTCCTTCCTTCCTGCCTTCCTGCCTTCCTGCCTTCCTACCTTCCTCCCTGCCTGCCTTCCTGCCTGCCTTCCTGCCTGCCTTCCTACCCTCCTTCCTACCTGCCTGCCTGCCCTCTTGCCTGCCTTCCTGCCTGCCTGCTTTCCTGCCTTGCTGCCTGCCTGCCTACCTTCCTGCCTTCTTTCCTTCCTGCCTTCCTTTTTGCATTCCTGCCTTCTTGCCTGTCTGCCTACCTTTCTGCCTTCCTTCCTTCCTGCCTGCCTTTCTGCCTTCCTGCCTGCCCTCCTGCCTTCCTTCCTGCCTTCCTTCCTGCCTTCCTTCCTGCCTGCCTTCTCACCTACCCGCCTGCCTTCCCGCCAGTCTTCCCGCCTACCCGCCTGCCTTCCTGCCTGCCTGCCTTCCTGCCTGCCTGGCTGCCTTTCTGCCTGCCTTCCTGCCTGCCTTCCTTCCTGCCTTCCTTCCTTTCTACCTTCCTTCCTGCCTTCCTTCCTGCCAGCTTTCCTGAGTGCCTGCCTTCCTTCCTACCTGCCTGTCTGCTTTCTTGCCTACCTGCCTTCCTGCCTGCCTTCGTGCCTTCGTTCCTGCCTTCCTGCCTTCCTGCCTTCCTGCCTGCCTTCCTGCCTTCTTTCCTTCCTGTATTCCTTTTTCCCTGCCTGCCTGCCTTTGTTCCTACCTTCCTGCCTGCCTTCCTTCCTGCCTACCTTCCTGCCCGCCTGCCTTCCTGCCTTCCTGCCTGCTTTCCTGAGTGCCTGCTTTCCTTCCTACCTGCCTGCCTGCCTTCCTGCCTTCGTTCCTTCCTTCCTTCCTTCCTTCCTGCCTTCCTTTTTCCCTGCCTATCCGCCTGCCTGCCTTTGTTCCTGCCTTTCTGCCTTCATTCCTGCATGCCTGCCTTCCTGCCGGCCATCCTGCCTTCCTGCCTTCCTTCCTGTCTGCCTTCCTTCCTTCCTGCCCTCCTGCCTTCCTTCCTGCCATCCTGCCTGCCTGCCTTCCTGCCAACCTGCCTGCCTTCCTGCCTGCCTTCTCGCCTACCCACCTGCCTTCCTGCCTGCCTTCCAGCCTACCCGCCTGCCTTCCTGTCTGCCTGCGTTCTTGCCTGCCTTCCTGCCTTCCTTCTTGCCTGACTTCCTGCCTTCCTCCCTGCCTGCCTTCCTGCCTGCCTTCCAGCTTGCCTTCCTTCCTTCCTGCCTTCCTTCCTGCCTGCCTTCCTTCCTGCCTTCCTGCCTTCCTTCCTGCCTGCCTTCCTTCCTGCCTGCCTGCCTTCCTGCCTGCCTTCCTGCGTGCCTTCCTGCCTGCCTTCCTGCCTTCCTGCCTTCCTGCCTTCCTGCCTTCCTTCCTGGCTGCCTGCCTGCCTGCCTGCCTGCCTGCCTGCCTTCCTGCCTGCCTTCCTGCCTGCCTTCCTTCCTGCCTTCCTTCCTTTCTGCCTTCCTTCCTGCCTTCCTTCCTGCCAGCTTTCCTGAGTGCCTGCCTTCCTTCCTACCTGCCTGTCTGCTTTCTTGCCTACCTGCCTTTTTACCTGCCTTCCTTCCTGCCTTCCTGCCTGCCTTCCTGCCTTCGTTCCTGCCTTCCTGCCTGCCTGCCTTCCTGCGTTCCTTCCTTCCTTTGTGCCTGCCTTCCCGCCTGCATTCCTTCCTACATTTCTGCCTTCCCGCCTTCCTTCCTGCCTTCCTTCTATCCTGCCTTCCTGCCTGCCTTCCTACCCTCCTTCCTACCTGCCTGCCTGCCCTCTTGCCTTCCTTCCTTCCTTCCTTCCTGCCTTCCTTCCTGCCTTCCTTCCTTCCTTCCTGCCTGCCTGCCTGCCTGCCTTCTTGCCTTCCTTCCTTTTTGCCTTCCTGTCTTCCTTCCTGCCTTCGTTCTTGCCTTCCTGCCGGCCTTCCTGCCTTCCTGCCTTCCTTCCTGTCTGCCTTCCTTCCTTCCTGCCCTCCTGCCTTCCTTCCTGCCTTCCTGCCCGCCTGCCTTCCTGCCAACCTGACTGCCTTCCTGCCTGCCTTCTCGCCTACCCGCCTGCCTTCCTGCCTGCCTTCCAGCCTACCCGCCTGCCTTCCTGTCTGCCTGCGTTCTTGCCTGCCTTCCTGCCTTCCTTCTTGCCTGACTTCCTGCCTTCCTGCCTGCCTGCCATCCTGCCTTCCTTCCTTCCTTCCTTTGTGCCTGCCTTCGTGCCTGCATTCCTACCTGTCTTTCTGCCATCCCGCCTTCCTTCCTGCCTTCCTTCCTTCCTTCCTTCCTGCCTGCCTTCCTGCCTGCCTTCCTACCTTCCTCCCTGCCTGCCTTCCTGCCTGCCTTCCTGCCTGCCTTCCTTCCTTCCTTCCTTCCTTCCTTCCTTCCTTCCTTCCTTCCTTCCTTCCTGCCTTCCTGCCTTCCTTCCTTCCTTCCTTCCTTCCTTCCTGCCTTCCTTTTTCCCTGCCTATCCGCCTGCCTGCCTTTGTTCCTGCCTTTCTGCCTTCATTCCTGCATGCCTGCCTTCCTTCCTTCCTTCCTTCCTTCCTTCCTTCCTTCCTTCCTTCCTTCCTTCCTTCCTTCCTTCCTTCCTTCCTTCCTTCCTTCCTTCCTTCCTTCCTTCCTTCCTTCCTTCCTTCCTTCCTTCCTTCCTTCCTTCCTTCCTTCCTTCCTTCCTGCCTTCCTACCTTCCTCCCTGCCTGCCTTCCTGCCTGCCTTCCTGCCTGCCTTCCTACCCTCCTTCCTACCTGCCTGCCTGCCCTCTTGCCTGCCTTCCCGCCTGCCTGCCTTCCTGCCTTGCTGCCTGCCTGCCTACCTTCCTGCCTTCTTTCCTTCCTGCCTTCCTTTTTGCATTCCTGCCTTCTTGCCTGTCTGCCTACCTTTCTGCCTTCCTGCCTTCCTGCCTTCCTTTCTGCCTTCCTGCCTGGCCTCCTGCCTTCCTTCCTGCCTTCGTTCCTGCCTTCCTTCCTGCCTGCCTTCCTTCCTTCCTTCCTGCCAGCTTTCCCGAGTGCCTGCCTTCCTTTCTACCTGCCTGCCTGCTTTCTTGCCTACCTGCCTTCCTGCCTGCCTTCCTTCCTGCCTTCCTGCCTTCCTGCCAACCTGCCTGCCTTCCTGCCTGCCTTCTCACCTACCTGCCTGCCTTCCCGCCAGTCTTCCCGCCTACCCGCCTGCCTTCCTGCCTGCCTGCCTTCCTGCCTGCCTGGCTGCCTTTCTGCCTGCCTTCCTGCCTGCCTTCCTTCCTGCCTTCCTTCCTTTCTACCTTCCTTCCTGCCTTCCTTCCTGCCAGCTTTCCTGAGTGCCTGCCTTCCTTCCTACCTGCCTGTCTGCTTTCTTGCCTACCTGCCTTCCTGCCTGCCTTCGTGCCTTCGTTCCTGCCTTCCTGCCTTCCTGCCTTCCTGCCTGCCTTCCTGCCTTCTTTCCTTCCTGTATTCCTTTTTCCCTGCCTGCCTACCTTTGTTCCTACCTTCCTGCCTGCCTTCCTTCCTGCCTACCTTCCTGCCCGCCTGCCTTCCTGCCTTCCTGCCTGCTTTCCTGAGTGCCTGCTTTCCTTCCTACCTGCCTGCCTGCCTTCCTGCCTTCGTTCCTGCCTTCCTTCCTTCCTTCCTGCCTTCCTTTTTCCCTGCCTATCCGCCTGCCTGCCTTTGTTCCTGCCTTTCTGCCTTCATTCCTGCATGCCTGCCTTTCTGCCGGCCTTCCTTCCTTCCTTCCTTCCTTCCTTCCTTCCTTCCTTCCTTCCTTCCTTCCTTCCTTCCTTCCTTCCTTCCTTCCTTCCTTCCTTCCTTCCTTCCTTCCTTCCTTCCTTCCTTCCTTCCTTCCTTCCTGCCTTCCTGCATTCCTACCTTCCTCCCTGCCTGCCTTCCTTCCTGCCTTCCTGCCTGCCTTCCTACCCTCCTTCCTACCTGCCTGCCTGCCCTCTTGCCTGCCTTCCCGCCTGCCTGCCTTCCTGCCTTGCTGCCTGCCTGCCTACCTTCCTGCCTTCTTTCCTTCCTGCCTTCCTTTTTGCATTCCTGCCTTCTTGCCTGTCTGCCTACCTTTCTGCCTTCCTTCCTTCCTGCCTGCCTTTCTGCCTTCCTGCCTGCCCTCCTGCCTTCCTTCCTGCCTTCCTTCCTGCCTTCCTTCCTGCCTGCCTTCTCACCTACCCGCCTGCCTTCCCGCCAGTCTTCCCGCCTACCCGCCTGCCTTCCTGCCTGCCTGCCTTCCTGCCTGCCTGGCTGCCTTTCTGCCTGCCTTCCTGCCTGCCTTCCTTCCTGCCTTCCTTCCTTTCTACCTTCCTTCCTGCCTTCCTTCCTGCCAGCTTTCCTGAGTGCCTGCCTTCCTTCCTACCTGCCTGTCTGCTTTCTTGCCTACCTGCCTTCCTGCCTGCCTTCGTGCCTTCGTTCCTGCCTTCCTGCCTTCCTGCCTTCCTGCCTGCCTTCCTGCCTTCTTTCCTTCCTGTATTCCTTTTTCCCTGCCTGCCTGCCTTTGTTCCTACCTTCCTGCCTGCCTTCCTTCCTGCCTACCTTCCTGCCCGCCTGCCTTCCTGCCTTCCTGCCTGCTTTCCTGAGTGCCTGCTTTCCTTCCTACCTGCCTGCCTGCCTTCCTGCCTTCGTTCCTTCCTTCCTTCCTTCCTTCCTGCCTTCCTTTTTCCCTGCCTATCCGCCTGCCTGCCTTTGTTCCTGCCTTTCTGCCTTCATTCCTGCATGCCTGCCTTCCTGCCGGCCTTCCTGCCTTCCTGCCTTCCTTCCTGTCTGCCTTCCTTCCTTCCTGCCCTCCTGCCTTCCTTCCTGCCATCCTGCCTGCCTGCCTTCCTGCCAACCTGCCTGCCTTCCTGCCTGCCTTCTCGCCTACCCACCTGCCTTCCTGCCTGCCTTCCAGCCTACCCGCCTGCCTTCCTGTCTGCCTGCGTTCTTGCCTGCCTTCCTGCCTTCCTTCTTGCCTGACTTCCTGCCTTCCTCCCTGCCTGCCTTCCTGCCTGCCTTCCAGCTTGCCTTCCTTCCTTCCTGCCTTCCTTCCTGCCTGCCTTCCTTCCTGCCTTCCTGCCTTCCTTCCTGCCTGCCTTCCTTCCTGCCTGCCTGCCTTCCTGCCTGCCTTCCTGCGTGCCTTCCTGCCTGCCTTCCTGCCTTCCTGCCTTCCTGCCTTCCTGCCTTCCTTCCTGGCTGCCTGCCTGCCTGCCTGCCTGCCTGCCTGCCTTCCTGCCTGCCTTCCTGCCTGCCTTCCTTCCTGCCTTCCTTCCTTTCTGCCTTCCTTCCTGCCTTCCTTCCTGCCAGCTTTCCTGAGTGCCTGCCTTCCTTCCTACCTGCCTGTCTGCTTTCTTGCCTACCTGCCTTTTTACCTGCCTTCCTTCCTGCCTTCCTGCCTGCCTTCCTGCCTTCGTTCCTGCCTTCCTGCCTGCCTGCCTTCCTGCGTTCCTTCCTTCCTTTGTGCCTGCCTTCCCGCCTGCATTCCTTCCTACATTTCTGCCTTCCCGCCTTCCTTCCTGCCTTCCTTCTATCCTGCCTTCCTGCCTGCCTTCCTACCCTCCTTCCTACCTGCCTGCCTGCCCTCTTGCCTTCCTTCCTTCCTTCCTTCCTGCCTTCCTTCCTGCCTTCCTTCCTTCCTTCCTGCCTGCCTGCCTGCCTGCCTTCTTGCCTTCCTTCCTTTTTGCCTTCCTGTCTTCCTTCCTGCCTTCGTTCTTGCCTTCCTGCCGGCCTTCCTGCCTTCCTGCCTTCCTGCCTTCCTTCCTGTCTGCCTTCCTTCCTTCCTGCCCTCCTGCCTTCCTTCCTGCCTTCCTGCCCGCCTGCCTTCCTGCCAACCTGACTGCCTTCCTGCCTGCCTTCTCGCCTACCCGCCTGCCTTCCTGCCTGCCTTCCAGCCTACCCGCCTGCCTTCCTGTCTGCCTGCGTTCTTGCCTGCCTTCCTGCCTTCCTTCTTGCCTGACTTCCTGCCTTCCTGCCTGCCTGCCATCCTGCCTTCCTTCCTTCCTTCCTTTGTGCCTGCCTTCGTGCCTGCATTCCTACCTGTCTTTCTGCCATCCCGCCTTCCTTCCTGCCTTCCTTCCTTCCTTCCTTCCTGCCTGCCTTCCTGCCTGCCTTCCTACCTTCCTCCCTGCCTGCCTTCCTGCCTGCCTTCCTGCCTGCCTTCCTTCCTTCCTTCCTTCCTTCCTTCCTTCCTGC